>JADRCD010198955.1:23335-47401 GCA_019843815.1 Montemys delectorum | reverse complement strand
TGACAGGCAGGTAGATCAATGGGATAGAATTGAAGACCTAGAAATCAACTCACACACCTATAGTCACTTGATCTTTGACAAAGGAGCTAAAACCATCCAGTGGAAAAAAGACAGCATTTTCAACAAATGGTGCTGGTTCAACTGGCAGTTAGTGTGCAGAAGAATGAAAATCAATCCATCTTTATCTCCTGTACAAAATTCAAGTCCAAGTGGATCAAGGACCTCCACATAAAAACATACCTTGAATCTAATAGAAGAGAAAGTGGGGGAAAGTCTGGAAAACATTGGCATGGGGGAAAAGCTCCTGAACAGAACACCAGTGGCTTATGCTCTAAGATCAAGAATTGACAAATGGGGCCTCATAAAATTGCAAAACTTCTGTAAGGCAAAGGACACTATCAATGGGACCAAAGGGCAACCAATAGATTGGGAAAAGATCTTTACCAATCCTACATCTGATAGAGGGTTAATATCCAATGTATACAAAGAACTCAAGAAGTTAGACTCTAGAGAACCAAATGACCCCATCAAAAAATGGGGAACAGAGCTAAACACAGAATTCTCAAATGAGGAAACTCAAAGGGCTAAGAAGCACCTAAAGAAATGTTCAACATTCTTAGTCATCAGGGAAAAGCAAATCAAAACAACCCTGAGATTCCACCTCACACAAATCAGATTGGCTAAGATCAAAAACTCATGTAACTGCTGGCAAGGATGTGGAGAAAGAACAACACTCCTCTATTGTAGGTGAGAATGTAAGCTGGCACAACCACTCGCAAAATCAGTCTGGTGGTTCCTCAGAAAATTGGACATAGTATTACTTGAGGATGCAGCTATACCACTCCTGGGCATATACCCAGAAGATGTTCCAACATAAAATAAGGACACATGTTCCACTATGTTCATAGTAGCCTTATTTATAATAGTCAGAAGCTGGAAAGAACCAAGATGTCCTTCAACAAAAAATTGGATACAGAAAATGTGGTATGTTTACACAATGGAGTACTACTCAGCTATTAAAAATGATGAATTCATGAAATTCTTAGGCAAATGGATGAAACCAGAAAATATCATCCTGACAGAGGTAACCCAATCACAAAAGAACACACATGGTATGAATTCACTAATAAATGGATATTAATTCAAAAGCTCCGAATACCCAAGATATAATTCACAGACCACATGAAGTTCAAGAAGAAGGAAGGCCAAAGTATGGGTGTTTCGGTTCTTCTGAGAAAGGGGAACAAAATAATCATGGGAGCAGTTATGGAGACAAAGTGCAGAGCAGAGACTGAAGGAAAGGCCATCCAGAGACTGTTTCACCTGGAGATTTATTCCAGATAGTCACCAATCTCTGGCTCTATTGTAGATGTCTAACTAATACAGAAGTAGAGGCTCACAGCCACATTGGACTGAGCACAGGGTCCCCAATGAAGGAGCTAGAGAAAGGACCCAAGGAGCTGAAGGGTTTGTAGCCCCTTAGGACAAACAACAATATGAACTAATTAGTACCCTCAGAGCTCCCAGGAACTAAACTACCAACCAAAGAGTACACATGGGGGGACTCATGGCTCCAGCAGCATGTGTATAGCAGAGGATGGCCAAGTCGATCATCAATGGGAGGAGAGGACGTTGGCCCTGTGAAGGTTCTATGCCCCAGTGTAGGGGAATGCCAGGGCCAGGAAGTGGGAGAGGGTGGGGTGGGGTGGAGGGGGAGGGGGATGGAACAGGGGATTGTTTTAGTTTTTTTTTATTTTATTTTTTTCTTATTTTATTTTATTTTTCTTTTTTTCTTTTGGAGGGGTACCTGGGAAAGGAGATATTGTAAATAAAGAAAACATCTAATAAAAAAATACAAAAAAAAAAAGAGAAAGAAATGCTTGCTGAAAGAATCCTGATATAGCTGTCTCCTGAGAGGCCTGGCTATAGCCTTACAAATACAGAGCTGGAGGCTCACAGCCACTCATTGCACTGAGTGCTGGGTCCCCAATGGAGGAGTTAGACAAAGGATTGAAGGAGCTTGAGGGGTTTGCAACCCCATAAGAAAAACAATATCAACCAATCAGAGCTCCTAGGGACTAAGCCACCAACCAAGAAGTACACATGGCTCCAGCTGCACATGTAGAAGAAGATGGCCTTGTCAGGCATCAATGGTAGGAGAGAGGTCATTGGCCCTATGAAGACTCAATAGATCCCCCAGTGTAGGCAAATCAAGGGCGGGGAGGCAAGAGTGGGTGGGTGGGTGTTAGAATACCCTCATAGAAGAAGGAAGAGTGGGGACTTGATAGGCAATTTCTGGGAGAGGGAGAAACTGGGTAAAGGGACAATACTTGAAATATAAATAAATTAAAGAATGAAAGAAAGAGAGAGAGAAAGAAAGAATTAAAATTCAAGCAACAGAACTCTAAATTTTACTATCTAAAACTAGTTTCAGAATCTATAACAGTCAACCAGTAGTCTAAATATATAGGTAACACTATTTTACTATTATACATATATTTAAGATAGAGTTCTTGAGAATTCTGCAGATAGACCTAAAGTGCAGATGGCCTGGGTTCTAAAAGTAACAGATACAAGCCAGATCTGTGGAACTAAGGAGTGGATGGAAGAATAACAGACTGCCTTTTGAGTTCTTAATACCAACCTCCTGAGGAAACTAGATCCTAAACCTAAAGACAAGCGAGAAGAGTTGGGAAACATGACTATGAAAACTGTTGATGACGTTCATTTAAAACAAGAAGAGAGGACAAATGTCAAAAGGATGTGTGCTGATCGTCTCATTTTTTCAGTACAAAATTAAGATAGCAGAACATTATAAATCTTGACTTTAAAAAAAAAATGAGAAAATTAAAGATGGAGAAGAAGGCCTGAATCGTTTTGAGCTTTCAGAAGTTAGAAATTTTGTGAAGTACATCTCTCAAGAAAGATGGAAGCAAATATGCTAAATAAATGGTCATAAAGTTATAAAACAACTAAAAATATAAGCCTGTTAACTATTAAAATGCAAACATGAAGATTACACAGGCCATGGAGCAAATGATAACAAATTTAAAAGGGAAAGTGTAACTTGACTACACGTAGAAATGTATACATGCACACATGCGTGTGCCCCCACACACACTCATGGGTGGTATTAGAATTAGAAGAGAATTAACTGTCATGTTATGTTTTCAAGTTTTTATTTTGTTTTGTTTTTAATTATTTTTTTGATAGTAAAGACTATTTAAGAGGAGAAAGGAGCTCCTGACCCTCAGTCATGGGTGCTGTAGCTGCCTGTGGTAAAGAACAGCCACAGACATTTTTTAAAATTATTTATTCACTTTACATTGAAGTATCAGGACCCCCTCTCCTCCAAGAACCCTTTCACCCAGATCATCCCCCATCCCCTCTCTCACCCAGTTCCCTCCCACCATTTACTTCTTATATCTATTTTAGTTTCCCTTCTAAGAAAGATTCAACCATCCTCCCCTGGTCCCTCCTTGTTGTTTGGCTTCATCGGGTCTGTGGATTATAGCACGGTTATCCTATACTTTATGGCTAATATCCACATATAAATGTCTGCATCCTTTTGGGTCTGTATTTCCTCACTCAGGATGATATTTTCTAGTTCCATCTATTTGCTAGGGTATTTAACTAAGACTCTCAAAATGAGTTAATTCTGATGTCCTTCAAGAGAGGAGAGAAGGCCAGTTGTCACACCAAGAGGGACAGAGAAGGCCATGTGCACAGAATCCAGAGTGAAGATAAGCTCCCATAAACCAAGAAATGCTAGGAGCCACTACACGCCAGAAGAGATGGGATTCCATCGAGAGCTTTTGGAGACAATGTGACCATGCCAACACATTAATACCATGTTTTCGAATTCCAGAACTATGAGCAAATAAATTTCTGTTGTTTTAGGTCTCCAAGTTTGTGGTAAGTTTTTACAGCAGCTGAAAATAAATAGTGCTTATTGCAAAAGGTCTGGAAAGTGGCCATTAAAGGGTTCAATTTGAGGCATCTGACTCCCAAGCCCTTGGGAATGGGAAAGAACATGCTGTGCAGTGGCTGCCCTTCCTCGCTGGCTGACTCTCTTCAGCCTAGAAACCCCAGTTTGCTGACTCTTAGACACTAGACACGTGTCCTTTCAGAATCCGTTCTTCAGGAGTTCTGCTCAGCATACTGCTCTGCTCTCTTCTACAGACTGCCTTTGTCAGTACTCTGGGAAAAAAAATCAAGTGATTGGCTTTTAAATTATTTAACGGGGGTTGTTGTGCCCTGGGTGGGCAAAGTATGGAGGTCTTATTTCCCATGTTGTATGATAAGTAATATGAAATATGCATATGTACTATGAAGTGTGTGTATATATATGCATAGAAATGAATGGCGAGACCCTGCCACTCTAAGAAAAGCTTTGAGGCTAATGTTCAACCCCTACTTTATTCTCTTCCAAGTTTACGGAGTTGTCTAGCCCAAACAGCTTCCTTATGACTGCAGTTATCCCTCAAACAGGTTTTCTACTTCAGAAAATTTTGATTTGAGCTTCCATATACCACACCACCAGACAAAAAAGTCTTGTATTTATATTAAGAGAATACAAACCAGAAAAGGGGGAGGTGAGACCCTATAGCTGATGCCACCATATACCCTAGACACAAGATTTAGGGGAATCTAGCTGGTGCTGACCTGGGAGCCTCCTTCCTGAGACTCCCATCTTACCATTGTGCCAGAAGGTGCTATCCAAGCTGCCAAAGATTAAAAAAAAAAATCAACAATCCTACCCAGCTTCTAAGCCTCTGAACCAAAACAATGACCAACTAAGCAAGATATCCTCAGTGGTGTAATAATGGTGCTGATTTCTTGAGGGGAACCAACATCTGTCTAATGGAACTTAGAACTACTCAGTACAGTTCAAGCTTGGGTACTGTAATCCTAGATAGGTTTGCCAATTCCAAAAGTATATGTGTGGGCCAACACAAAATGTGCTCAGTAGGTTATGTACATATGCAATATTAGTTAAAGAAGAGGTTATGAATCCTAGGGCAGTGGAGCGGAAGGGGAATGGATGGAAGTCCTCCCTAGGGCTGGAGAACTCATAGACCATAGAGGAGAAACTACTGCCATTTTTTTTTAATCAATAAAATGTCTGACTATATTATACACACACCCCTGGGTAAGTGTAGCACTCATCCCTCATCAAAAAAGCTTTATTTTTTTTTTTTTATAGGAGAAGAAGGCTACCACAGAGATCCACAATTAGTCAGAATGTGGAGAATAACTGAGCGTAAGTTACCTAACCCCAATTTGTGTATCGACAATACAACATCTAAGGCTCAGGGGACATGTTTGGGGCAGGGGACAGAGAGATCATAAGAACTAAAAGACCAGGAAGCCTGCTACAAGATAGTGTCTTCTAGACACAAGAGAGAAGTTGTATCTATGAATCTTAACAATATGTCCACCTAAATAAAACCTAATCACCGATCATATCAGGCAGTATACTAACAGGAACGGAGGAACTTCACAAGGCCCCACTCCGACTATGGGCAGTCAGTGGAGGCGAAAAGAAAGAGAGCCAGTCTTTTCTAGGGGTGAGTCCCCTGACAGATTTGCCAATCCCAAATTCTCAGCCCTTAAAACAGTCAACACAAAATGAACTCAGTAGGTCGTATACATATGTAACAGTAATGAGAGAAGACGAGGTCGGGAATCCTAGGGCAGTGGGGCGGGAAGGGCAATGAATGGAAATCGTGTAAATTCAGTGTGCTTACGAATGGAAATCTCGAAAAAACAATTCTCATGTTTCCTTCCATTACTCATAGGTATTTGATTTTGTATGTTTATATTTTTCTTCCTCTCTTCTAAACTTAGGAAATTTAGGGAAAGATTTTAGAAAATGGCTACTTATTTCTTTCAAAAGATTTTATAAGTCAGTTTTTCAAAATTTATTTTAAAACACTAGGGTCATATATGATTTTTTTTCTTTTCAAGAGTATATGTGGACGGTATTCTGCTGTTCCTTGTCTATTTCTTCTGTAATATCACACTGTTTTTATGACAATAGTTGTCAGGTGATTTTGTACAGGCAATATACATGACTATGTCATATACTGTGACATTCCCTGAACTCTTTCCAGTAGTCTCCTCCAAAAGGTACCACCAAAAGTGTTGACCTGAGAACGTTCCCATGTCATCTGTACCCAGACAGAGGCTGCTGTCTCACCTAGCTCCCAAGCTGTCCTTCTGGTAACAGCCACACGAATGACATGCCGTCTTCAACTGGCAACTTTATCCTATATCTTGCTTGCCCCTGAGGGGGAAAACCATTTTTCCAGACAATTCCAGAAAGTTAGGGAGAAGAGCCCAGAGACCCCCTTACGAGAGTCACCGAGCATTCTGCGCAAGGTTGGTGCCCAGCTTTCTCTGCCATCAGTTTCTGGAGTACCAGATAGTTGAGTAGCTGCTCCTCTGTCTCACTACAGAAACAGTTCAGTTAGCACATCTTCAGATGGTGAGCTAATTGAACACTAAGTACACTGAAGATGTCCTCTCATCCCGCCCCTCATTCCTGCTGACAATCTGACCTCACCCTGGGAGGCCAACAGCGAAAACATTTGCTATTTCAGAGAAATGGGCTCTGCAGTCTGGATTTATGTTCCCTATGGAAAAAAAAATCTCTCAGTAATCTGACCATTTAAATGTCATAAAACTTGTATCTCACTGGAGCTGACATGCCCAGCTCACTACTCCTCCCACCTCCACTACACACACACACACACACACACACACACACACACACACACATACACACACACACACACATTACAAATTCATTAATTCAAAAGTAAAAGGGGAAAAGTCAGTTGCAAGCATGAGTGAAGTCACCCTTTTAAAGTGAGCATAAGTTAGACATGGGACCTTCAATTTCTGAGGTGAGCAGGGGTCCTGTGTAGAAATCACCACCTTTACCAGGTTAGCCCTTGAGTCCATGTGTGTTTTTATGCTTAGACCTAATCAGTCGGCTTGGACAAATCCTCCCACACACTTGTCTCATGGAAAGATGACACCTAGATGCTGGTATAATCAGTGAGAGACATGGTGCAAAAGGAAGCGAAGAAACTTAACCTGAGTCTGAGGTTTCAAAACAAAGCAAAATCCAATCTTCTCAGGGGTGGAAACTATATAAAGTTGGGGAGTGGACATCATCAAAAACTGCTTCATGATCTGATATTTTAATGCACAATCACAAATGACTTCCTCCGTAGCCTGTTCCCTTTTGGCAATGCAAATTAGTAGTTTAATATATAAATTTCACTCTGTGGTAAGCAGTAGAAATTGTTTTACTTGTATTCTTACCAACATCAGGCTTTCAGAGAGTTTTCTAAATTTGTTCTCTGATTCTTCCAGGTGGCTGTTTGGAACTAAAAACAAAAACAAAAACAAAAAGCAAACAAACAAAAACCCCAATCACTCATCAGTTTACCTTTTTTTTCTCTGAATTTAAGATTTTGATGTCAAATTACTCAAACGAACTGTTTCTGCTAAAACCAAAGAAGTGAAGTCAAGGAAAGAGAAGTCTGCAGAAAACGTTAGGAGTGACTTTTACCCAGCAGCCCTGTTGTTAGTGCCAGTGAGATCATCAATTCTTAATAAGATTTTTTTTTTTGAAGTAGGAGCTTCCTTTGAACTGACACAGCTTTCCCCCAGACTCTGTACTATGTGACAGGATGCTAAATCATTTTCTTTTTAAAGAACTAAAGATTAACTTCACGCATGGTCTGGCATGTTGACATTACAGGCTATTAACGTTATGTCTCTTTAGACTCTCAATAGTAATTCAACCCAAGATTAACCCCAAATATCCAAATGCCACAAGTTTGCAAACATTTGCTTTATTTTGCCAGCTTCCGTGTAGGTCAAAGCCACACCCAGGAGACAGAGGTGTGGAATGCAAACTGTAAGAGTTGCTTCTTGGAAGTCCTTCTCACCAATCTTTTGCTCAGTTTCCCTCTGCTTTCCAGTTAGAATTCTTATGTCTCCATAAATGACTGTTTCCTTCCCTTGGGATAGCTCCCCTTCCGGGGTTAGAAGGAGAGAGAAAGACAGAAAGGATTCAGGTCCCAAGAGCTTTATGCCCAGAGATGAGTCCTCCAACTCAAGGAGAGAACTAAACATGTCAAGCGAACCTAAGCAATGAGGGCCAGAGCTTAGAAGTAAAGAGCGATTCAAAGATGAAAACTCCTCATTCTCCCTCAGGGAATCCAGGCAGTGACTTGTCAGGGAGTTTTCTTGGCAAAGCTTGTCTACTGTAAATCCTTTTTGAGTTATTGGTTTCTTTTTTTCAAAATTTTAAGCATAGAAATATCATTTGAGCACTTAAAAAAATATCTTCAGGTCTATGCTGGTATTCATCTTAATTTTTATTTCCTTAAAAAATGTGAAGCATCATCATAGAATGCATGTAAATGATGTTATCATCTGGATCTTTGATTGCTCTGAGTCTCTTGTTTTCTATTTCTTTGGGTACTCATTTGTATTTTCCTATCATATTTGGGGTTAAATGCTGTCTTTGGCAGGAATATGGTACTTCTCAGAAGCCTTTTGACTAGAAAAAAAAAAAAAAAAAAACGAACCCATGGCCTACCTTACAACAGCCATAAATATGTACTTTCCATAATACATAACACTTCAAAGTCCTGTGGCCATGGTGTGACGTGACTGACAGCCTGAGGTCTCTGCTGACTTTTGCTAACCAATTTCATGGTGAAAGCAGAGAGAACTCAGCAAAGAATTGTCCTCACAGTAACAAATGAAGTAAAAGCAAGGCCCCGTTCTCACTCTTGCAGTGTGGCCAACATTCACTTACCTTGGTTAGTATTCAGTCCAGGAAAAATCCTTCATACTTTAGACAATTGGGGATGAACTGAACTCTACAGTCTTAAGAGTGGGGATAAACATACATTTAATTTCTAAGCAGTCATACTTCAGTGGCCTTCAAAATTAAATTGAGAGCACGAGGGCTGAGAAAGGATAATATTGTTCATTCTTCGGCATAGCTGTGTCCTACAGAGAGCTTCAATTACATACTTAATTGACCTAAATTCACAGAAAGCCACAGAGGAAACTGGGACTCCTCACTTAGATGGTAAAGACAGAGTTCTGTCCTGTATACGCCCAGACTGATTCCAAGTCAGTAAAGCCAGTCTTCAAAGGTGGACTAGAGAATGAGGCTGAGCTTGAGTCTTCAGGTTTCAGAAAACCTTCTGAAACGGCTAATGTAACAGGACAGTGCCATCATCTAAGAAAATCAGCATGCTACTCGTGGAACACAAGCACAAGCATTGTAAATGAATTCACTTCAATTTGTATATTAAAGCCACATGCCTGATGGGATTTTAGCTTTGATGTCAAAGTGGCCTATAACATTCCAGTTTACCATCCAACACCCTGGTCTTAAGCATAGAACTTGGAAATGATTTTAAAACAAAAATAAAATTATTAGTTGGAATTTTATGAGCATTTCATTAAACGACTTCCAAGAGACAATGTTCATGAAGAATAAAAACAGAGAATTAGAAGTTAAATGACATACTGTTGAAAATTAAGTGACATTTTAGATTCACAGAGGAAAAGAACTTGCTTCATTCATCTTTATAATCTCCCCACACATTTATGAAGACAAATCATCCATAAATATTTTTTTCAAATAAAGAGCTTTCAGACCATTTCTTGAACCTTATGATATATCTGTATGCTTTAGCTACAACTCAAGGGGGTTTGATTAGATTTCTCTATAAAGGTTCTACTAGTCCTTAAGCTAATCTCATAATGGAAGTGTTCCTTATGTTTTCCTGTCCCAGAATCTCTATATGAGCTAAAGTACTGTACCAGGCCAAATAGGTCTAGAGTAAGGTGTAGGAATGTTAGTTATTCTAGATGGTCCTATTGGAGATAATATGAAGCCTCAGGTTAGAAGCGTTGATGCATGCTATACAGTCTGTTGTTTCCCATATTTGCTTACAATTATAACAGTTTATATAATATTTGTCATCCTAAAGAACAATATTTTAACTCATGAGGACATGCCTTGACTTAGTACTCTATATTTAAAGAACCAGAGTCTAAATTTTATCCAAAATGTGTATCACTAAAGACCAGAAATAATTGTACTCATCTTTCTTTTACAGCTGGCTCCAAGATATCCCATGATGCTTAAGAGCACTTTGTGACCTAACTATTTAAGACTTGGCTTTTCTCAAGCTATAACAATTTCCATGAAAATAAGAAAGAAGAGCTAGAAAGTATCTATGAGCTTGCACTTCTGATTGTAAGCCAGACATGTGCCTGTGTCTCTTCCTGTTGTCATATTCTTTTTACACTGTTTCTCTCCTAGGATACTTCTGATACTGCCTTAAAATTAATATGTAAGTTACTACCGAATTAATATTTTGATCCATCTTGAGTAGAGGTCATGGATGAGGACCCCTTCTGCTCTAGAGAGACCCAACATGTCCCAAGAGTAGTACGCATCAAGACTGCCTTCTCAGGTCACAGTCCTACCCACCCAACAGGTCAGATAAAGCTGGGAGATGAATTATGGACAAATGATTCCCTTCAATTACTGTTTTAAAGCGAGTGGTAAATTGTTATTTGTTACTAATTTGAGCTTTGAAATGGCTCCATTATTTTATAAATGCTATATTCTGCATAACTACATAGGACTAACAACCTACCCCTCCTCTTAAATGTAATCTAAACAATATGTTTAGTGTATCATTGAAGGAAACAGGTCTGATATATTTATGGCCTCTGGGGAGTTTTTAACTTTCCATCATTTCTTTTTTGATATCTCCTGGGAATGAAATTGTAGTGCGTGGGATTTTCAAATCTTCCCTCCTAAAATGTATCTCCTACATTTTTGTTTTGTTTTGTTTTTTTGGTTTTTGATTTTTGTTTTTTGGTTGGTTTTTTTTGTTTTGTTTTGTTTGTTTGTTTGTTTGTTTGTTTGTTTTAATTTTTTTTGAGATAGGGTTTCTCTGTGTAGCCCTGGCTGTCCTGGAACTCACTCTGTAGACCAGGCTGGCCTCGAACTCAGAAATCCACCTGCCTCTGCCTCCCAAGTGCTGGGGTTAAAGGTGTGCACCACCACTTCATGCCTTTTTTTTTTTTTTTAAAAAAGATTTACTTTATTTATACGAGTACACTGTAGCTGTCTTCAGACACACCAGAAGAGGGCATCAGATCCCATTACAGATGGTTGTGAGCCACCATCTGGCTCTACATTTTAAACTGCCAGATCTCCTCTCTCTTGTGGATTTGGTTTAGTGCTTATGTTAATAGGGTTCCCAACTTACCAGAGAATTTGCAGGTCTCTGAGTGAAAAGCTGATGGTCCCTGCCCCAAGCTGGTTCTAACTGGAAAGTTACCAGGGGTCAATGGGGAAGCAGAGAGACAGAGGTAGGATTTTCGAGGCAAGAAGAAAATCACCATTGCTAGGGAAAAGAAGGTCCCAGCCTGAGAAGTGACACTACCAAGATATAAAAGTAAGGGGTTGTAGCCCACAAGGACTGCGGGCAGCCAGGACGGAAAATAGGTTTTAGTAAGTAATAATTCAAGAATATTGGAGGAGAGAGTGTGTTAGCTGCGGGGAGGTTTGGAAGTGCCCAGCCACTGTGCTGTTTAAGGCATATTAAAATAGAAAGCTGCATGTGTGTGTCTTTCATTCATGGATCCAAAACATTGGGTGGGTAGTGAGGAGTTCGGGTACACCTGCTGGAGAGTTTAGAGTGGATTAATGATACTCCCCCTTCAGATGGTGTCCAACAAGGTAGGCTTGTACTCACTTTTAAAAATTAACTAGAGATTATCAAATGGGAGACACGTGCAGTGACATGAGATTAGGAGGTAGGAAGAATTGGTTTCTCAGCTAAGCCAAGCTGAGTCTTGTAGTCCTTCATAGCGTGAGGTGGGACACAGTCAAGTCCCCCAAGCCGACTCAGACAAAGCTGGATGGTAGAGATTTACTGGGGCCCTTCTCAAAGTTTTCTGATTGCCTCAGAGAGTTTGAACTCAGTGTTGGGAGCCCCTGCTATGCAAACAGACAGGCTACTCAGAAGGCAGAGAGAGGCAGACAGTAGAGGCTGATTGCCTCCAATGATCAGAGGATAGAGATGAACAAAATTTGATTTAGTTGTTTTTAAGGATCTAAAGGAGGATAATGGTAACAGTTTAAGTGTTTTTAAGTATACGTGAAATAAAGAAATCAAGGCTTTTGATCTCAAATGTAGAAACAAACAGAGACAGAAAGAATAGAAAGAAAGAAAAAAATGTATTTGAAAACAAATTTGAAAAGGTCAATGCTAGAGCAGCACTTGGGATCTTTCGAACATGGTCTACAAGGGATTTCTGGGATTGCTTAGCCTTACATGACAAATTAATAGCCTAAATGAGGCTCATATAGAAATATAGAAGGGAACTTAGTTAAAATTAAATACATAGGAAAGGCTCGTAATTCCAGTTACGTAAAGAGAAAAGAGACATATATACCCACAGAGATATTAATCTCCATAGAAGGGAAAATTTAAACAAATATAGATGAATAAATAAATGTAGGCCTTGATCTCACTATTATAAACTAATTGTGTAAAAACAAGGCAGGAGATAATGGGAGAGCACTTTCTCAACAGATAGTAATATTTGTTTAGATTGCTTTAATTGCTTTGAATTGTTTTAATTATCAAAATGTGTGTGGTTTTTAGTTTGGTGGTTATGATATTAAAAATCCTCTGGGAGAGAGGTCAAAATAGGGCAGGACTGAAACTGACTATTTGAATCAATCTATACCCTTGATGATTTTAGGCTGCTGGACCAAGGACATACTATTGTAGGAGAGAGGCTCTGTATTTATGGTAATAAGAAAGAAGAAGAGGTAGGAAGCTCCACTCCCAGGTGCTCTAACATGCCCAGGATCAGAGGTGAGGAGGACACAACATCTGTCCAAATACCAGGAGTAAATGGGACCAGCGGGATCAAACACACAGGAACTCCACCAGCCCAGTGGCTCAGGATTCCTCTGGTCTATCTGGGCTGGTGCCCTGAGCAGACCTTGGGAGCAAACTGAGAAGCCAGTCCCAAAGCACCCAGAGGAAGCTTTACTCCTAGGTGCTCTAAAATGCTCAGGGTCACAGGATCCCAGAATCACAGGATCACAGAGAATGGGCATAATTTTGAACAGGTAGGAAATAGTTGGGATGTATTACTAAATTCATTTGTGAACAAACCATTGTATAGCCATAATCTTACATTGATAGAAATCTTTATAATTGATGTAAAATTGAACTTATAAATTTTTTACTTTGGTACAGAATTTATATATTGATACAGATTTAAGGTTTTTATTAATATAAAATTTGCAATTAATATTGTTACTCTTAATGCTGGGTAGTGGTGGTACACGCCTTTAATCCCAGCACTTGGGAGGCAGAGGCAGGCAGATTTCTGAGTTTGAGGTCAGCCTGGTCTACAGAGTGAGTTCCAGAACAGCCAGGGCTACACAGAGAAACCTTGTCTTGAAAACAAAAAACAAAAAAACAAAAATACACAAAAAAAAAAGAAAAAAGAAAAAAAAAGAAAGTTGAAGATGGACAAGAGAGCTAGCAGGACCACTCTCAGGGTAGGGCAGAAGGAGGAAGTTCTAGGAGGATCCACCATCATCAGTGGTTATGGGGTGAGACTCCAAATGAAAGGCTAACACATACTGAAAAGATAGAATTAGAATTAGAATTTTTATTGCTAGGCTGTGTTTCTTGCTTTTCATCAACCACTCAGTTTTCTTTCTTTTTTTTTTCCCCAAGGGCTTGTTTTATTTTAATGACTGATCCATGCGAGGTCTCAGCCAGGCCACTATGTACAGACACAAGGAAAGCCTTATTTCTTTGTCTCTTCCTCCTTGGACGGAGTCTTGATGATCTCTTCCTTCTTGGCCTGGAGACGCTCCTCCCGGGCCCTTTCGTGCTTCCTTGGTCTTAGACCTGTGCGCCTCAGCCTGGTCAGCCAGTAGCTTCTTGCAGGCCTTGTCAGCCTTCAGCTTGTGGATATTCTCCATGAGAATCTGCTTGTTTTTGAACACATTCCCTTTGACCTTCAGGTACAGGCTGTGGTACGTATGGCGGTAAATCTTCTTAGATTCCCGGTATCTCCTGAGAAGCCTGCGCAAGATCCTCATCCTTTTCATCCAGGTCACCTTCTCGGGCATCTCAGCATTGGCCGTACCCTTCCTCTTCCCTGTGACCATATGCCTGCCCTTCTGTCGGGCCAAGGTATTTTTCTGACAGCGAGTCCAGGAATGGACAGTCACAGGCTTCCGGATGATCAGGCCATCTTTGATCAGCTTCCTGATCTGCTGACGGGAGTTGGCATTGGCGATTTCATTGTTCTCATTGGGATCCAACCAGACCTTCTTTTTCCCACAGCGGAGGACACTAGAGGCCAGCCTCTTCTGTAGCCTGAGTATGCTCATGGCTGCAGACACAGCAGCAAAAGGCTCAGTTTTCTATATGAAGTCTAAATACCATTTATCAGCTCACCTAGTTCAGAAGACAAAGCCACTTCCTACTTTGTAGCACTACAAACCAAACCAATGGAAAGGCATCTTCACGACACTGTGCTGTGGAACTGATGGTATTTCTCGAGAAAACATGCCTACCAGTGTCTTGCTCAAGGCAGAAAAACCTTTATAAAACTCATATTGGTAAATAATTTAGAGAATTTGAGTACATAGGGAGGGGTAAGAAAAGAAGTAGATAAAACACCAAACATTCAATGTTTATATCAGTTAAAAAGGCTTAGCTGGATGGAACTAGAAAATATCATCCTGAGTGAGGGAACCCAATCACAAAAGAACACACATGGCATACGCTCACTGATTAGTGGATACTAGCTCAGAAGTTTGGAATACCCAAGGTACAATTCACAGAGCACATGAAGCTCAAGAGGAAGGAAGATACTTCGGTCCTTCTTAGAAGGGGGAACAAAATACCCATGGTAGGAAATACAGAGACAAAATTTAGGGCAGAAACTGAAGGAAAGACCATCCAGTGACTGTCCCACCTAGGGATCCATCCTATATACAGTTACCAAACCCAGACACTATTGTGGATGTCAATAAGTGCTGGCTGACAAGAGCCTGATATAGCTGTCTCCTGAGAGGCTCTGCCAGTACCTCACTAATACAGAAGTGGATGCTCCCAGTCATCCATTGGACTGAGCACAAAGTCCCCAATGGAAGAGCTAGAGAAAGAACCCAAGGAGTTGAAGGAGTTTGCAGCCCCATAGGAGGAACAACTATATGAACCAACCAGTACCCCCAGAGCTCCCAGGGTCTAAACCACCAAACAAAGAGTACACATGGAGGGACCCATGATTGCAGCCACATCTGTAGCAGAGGATGGCCTTGTGGGACATCAGTGAGAGGAGAGGCCCTTAGTCCTGTGAAGGCTTGATGACCTAGTGTAGGGGAATGCCAGGACAGGGAAGCCAGAGTGGATGGGTTAGTGAGCAGGGAGAGGAGGGATGGGATGGGGGGGTTTCAGAGGGGATAAAATTTGCAGTGTAAATAAAGAAAACATCTAATAAAGAAAATGAAAGAAAAAGAGAAAAGGAAAGGAAAGAAAAGGATTAGCTGACTATAGCAGAGAAGCTCTTAGGGTTTTGCACATTAATTCCACTTACCAAGACATATATTAGTAAGTTAGATATTGTAGTAACACAACCTCTTTATCTAAAATCCCCAGATTTCCCATTTCAAGTATCTTTATAATCATCTTAACACTAGTGTCCTCTCTGGTAATTTGTTTGCAAGTGGCCCCACACATAGAAAGCTATGTGGGACTCATGAGGAGCACTACCAGGTCTCCTCCACGTATTGACCCTCTCAGCACTAGCTTTGTACACTGCAGTAGTGGATGACTAACATCAACTGAGGATCCTTGATCATCCATGCGGTAACTGACACATTGGGAACCTGTTTTGGGGAACCTAGAATATTCTTCTATCTCATTCTCTCGGACTGAACCCAAACCACTGAGTAGTTAAGTGAATTTCTAAAGGTTTCAGGATCAAACAGCATTCCTTAAGCCTAAACCCATGCATATTCTCACAGGTTCACCTCAAAGGTGCCTGCTATATTCTTCAAATTCTCCCTAAACATGTCTACTCTATGAAGACTAAACAACATACACAAATATTTTACTCCCAACAACAGTGTGCTGTGATTTTTAGGAAAGAAAGAACTGACAGGTTCTTTTGCAAAATCAGATCTGCATCCTTCCAAAGGTCAGGGTAATATATAATTACAGCCCAGCCACATTACATTAAATATGCATTTGCCGCAGTGACTCACTGTGGCCCAGAATTTCTGATCTTTTTGTTTTTTGTTTTTGTTTTTGTTTTTTTTTCCCTTCACCTTCTTCAGATCCCAGCTTGATATTCTATGGCAAGAATCAGCAGCTCATTAAACGCATGCAGACATAAAAGTCACTGCAGGAATGAATCTTACCTTAGGACAAGTTTTATCAACTGGAAACCAGCTAATAAACAAAGCAGCTGATTTCCGTTTCCTGTAGCCGTCCCACCTCTCAAGGGCGTCTCCATCTGAGGGGTGAAGCATTCTCTTGCAATGAACGTGACTTTTCTTAAATCTAGTTGTCCCCTACCCAACCCTAACATTGGAACATTTCTCTTATAAAACTCAGAATTGAAACTCTATTTGGAGGAAATTGTAGGAAATTAACAACCCAATACTCCATTACTCCACTTCTAGGATACTTTATGTCTGTAGAGAGCAACTGGGTGCCCGGTCTCTGATGATTTCTTTGCTCCCTCGTGGAGGGAACCAGCCCTGGGTCTCACGCCAGCCTGGCAGATGGGTGCCTGTTCCCCCAAGGCTGTGGTGGGATTTCTAGAGCCTTTTAGGACAGTCTATCTTCATTGTGACTCCTCACAGCCTCTTTCTTCATTGCCTGAGTGCCCCTGCTTCTCTTCAGTCTTAATCCCATGCTTCCAGGAGACCTGGCTACATGGTTTATATTATGTTCATGTTGCAATTATTTAAAGCAGAGGTTGTTGGGTTTGTTCTCCTCATAGCCAATCTTCTATCTTCATAGATAAGTTGAATTTTTCAGAAGGCAAGAAGACATATTTTTCACATCTCTTCCACTATCCAGGACAGGGTATGGAACCCAAGAGGGAGGCAATGACAGTTGGACTTCTGAGTCAGAGCATGAGTGGTAGTGTTCAGAGGAATCTTCTCCCTATGGGAAGGGGCTTCTTCCTCCAGTCCAGGGGAAAGTCCTGGGGAATCAATGATACATACCAGGTTTAATCTTGAGCAATGATATTGCTGGTCTCTGGCAACTCTGAACTGCTCTGGCCTTGTTATTTCTCACAGCATCACTTTCATAAAGGTCAGTGGAGAATGGTTAAAGTTGGGCCTTACCCATTACTTGGTCTCTAAATTCATTTCCAATAAGCGAAGCCCTAGCTGCTAAAAGTATAAGTCGAAAGCGTCTGCTGTATGAGTAGGCTTACTCATCATGGGCCAGCACTATCCAAGACCACGTCATTCTTAAGTCTTCCTGGAAGCAATCAAGTGTAAAGGGCATATTAACAGAAGGGTAATATGTAATGCAATTAAGTAGCAGATTAAAATTACCTTCCTGATTCTGTATGTGCTTTTTAAGACATACTCTAACTAGATCAACATTGACGACAAGCTAGGAGGAAGGCCCTGAGGCACACGCAGGATAGGATTACAGGGGAACTGGAGAGACGTTATAACCCATGGCTTGAGAAACATCATGAAGAATTTTAAGTAAGAGTTCCTGTTGCCATGATGTTTGATTTTGATGGATATAACTAAACATTTGTTTAAATATTAAGTAAAATTTGTATTAGGAAAGGAACTATCTATTAAGCTTGACATTGTAACAAACTGCAAATCTTCCTCTTAGTTCTGTCAACTGTTTGACACTTTTCAGATGGCCTTGGGTGTTTATAGAGAGATTTGCATGGTGACAATATTCTACTATACAAATACTTCCTATATGAAAAAACTTCTCATTGAGTGCCAAGCATATATTTTAAAACATAAATAGCTGACAGAAATCAGTGTAAAGGTATATTCTGCTTGAAGAGTCTGAGTCTATCATGATATGGGAGTTGGTGTGGTTTACATCTGTGACAGAAGGATGCTGAGGTTGCCTGATTATGTCTCCACTGAAAAGAAAAACAAGAAAAGGGTTATGTTAGCACTCATCTGGCTTTCTCCTTTCTCAGTCTAGGACCATACAATGGTACTGTGCTATCTACACTCAGGATGAGTCTTTATTCTTCCCCTTTATACTTTTTTTTTTCCTAGAAATGTCTTCACAGATATATCCAGAGGTATGTCTCACAGCTCATCCTAAATCCAGTCAAGTTGAAAACATTAGCCATCACAAGTCCATTACTTATCAACTGAGAACACAAACATGTCACTTGTAAGACATGATGCTACTCCCATAGTCCACTCTTAATTCAAAAGGCATTCAGTTAGACCTCAAAAGATCACATTATCTTAAAATACCAACATTGTTAAAAGTCCAAAGTCCCTTATAAAATTACAGAGAAACTCTTACCTGTGAGCCCCTGGAAATTCGTTAAAACAAGTTACATTCCTCAACTATTACAATTACATAGAGTAACCATTAGTATTTTAAGAGGAAGGAACCAGAGGATAGCAAGGAAATATCAGAACAAAGTAGTACTTGAACAAAGAAGGGAAAAATACCAAAACCTGCAGCTACATGGCTGGCATCTTGGGTTTGTGATCCAATGATCTTGGGTAGCTCTGCCACTCCAGTTCTGTTGCTGGTGGCACAGGTGGCCTCTCCCTTAAGCCAGTGCTAGTTGGTGCCTGAAATTTTCTCCAGCAAATGCATATTATTTGTCTCGTCGCTATTCCAGAATTTCCATTGAAATTTAGGCTTTCATTTCACAGCTTCATGCAAAAACTTCTTAGGCTCTCCACTCAGGGAATCTAATCCTCATACATGATTTCAGTGACTCTGGAACAATGATAAAAGCCACTGTGACCTCTTACTTTTGCATCTTGCGTGCTTGCAAAACCAGCCCCATGTGGATGATGCCAAATTGTCTTGCTAGCTAGTTTGTTAGCATCTTTGGGGTACAACTAAAGTGTTCTCAATATGCTCTTGAGGCTAAACCTGAGAAAACAATTACTAGGGAGCCCAGTAGGTACAGGATACCTTGGAGTTTTCTTTGTTCAACTATACTCTTTCCAAATCAAAGTTTGAGAAACTAGTTGGCATTATTATGACCCGGAGCTTTTTATGAGTTGTCTCTTGTCCTGAAGACAACTTTCCTATTGTCCCAATTAACATACGAGATTTCTAACTGATGACTTTAATCTATTTAACAACTACAGAACCTTTATCCATATATTCTTATCTACAATTTGACTCTAGATTAAGCCAGGCTTCTTTCCTTATCATACTGCACAATTTTCACATTTTTGACCCATCTCATTGTAAATCTGACTAAAAGTAGTGAACATTAACCTTGTCACAGGCTGTGCATCATGGTGACTTGAGATAGCCTCTGTCAAACAACTTAGTCCATTACTTCTGAATTCCATTATGCTCTGAGTCTTAGTACACTAGTAGACAATAACCAGAAAATTTGCATACTGTAACATGAATGGCCTGTAGGCTAGTTCTAACAGAATCTTTGTTTCTCTCTGAAACCTTATGAAAACAGGCTTTAGGGTCAGACAACTATCCACATTCTGGTCTCTCAAACACCCATCAGAATGGCCTATTAATCTGTATTTATAGCATTCTATGTTTCTCTGGCCCTTGGCTCTAAACTCTCCTACATTTCTCCAATCTAATTGCAAAGTTACACACACACACACACACACACACACACACACACACACGCACACACATACTACCTGGTAAAAATTTATTTCAGCAACAACCTCACTGCTCAGAAGCATTATATCATATATTAGATACCTTTCTCATGTTTGTGACTGTCTTGGTTAGGGTTTTACTGCTGTGAATAGACACCATGACCAAGACAATTCATATAAGGACAACATTTAATTGGGGCTGGCTTACAGGTTCTGAGGTTGAGTCCATTATCATCAAGGCAAGATCATGGCAGCATCTAGGCAAGCATGGTTCTGGAGTAGCTGAGAGTTCTACATCTTGTTCCAAGGCAAAAAAAAAAAAAAAAAAAAAAAAAAAAAAAAAAAAAAAAAAAAAAAAGAGAAGACTGACCTTTAAGTAGCTAGGGCGAAGGTTTTAAAGCCTATGCCCACAGTGACACATTTCCTCCAACAAGGCCACACCGCCTAACAGGGCCACTAATATGCCAAGCATATTCAAACTACTAAAGTGATCACCTGTCTGATAAGAAACAACAGGGATGTATTATATCTTATCATTTGTAGGGATATAGTCTATGCAGTTGAACAGGTATGGCAGTCAGTGTAGCTTATAGCTGTGGTGGCAGTAGAGTCAAAAGGTTTGGCTATATCCTAGTAGACCAGAAATTAGAGGAAGGAGGCTGCCATCATTGACCTAATTTTCCATTTTTATTCAATAGAGGACCACAGTACATAGGAGAAGGCCATCCATATTCAGGGTGAATATTCCTTCCTCAGATAATTCTCTCTGGAGATGCCTCCACAGACACGTCAAAAGTTTCTCCTAGGTGACTCTTAACCCAGTTACATTGACAATAAAGATTAACTGCTTATAGAAAGGCAACGTGTATTGATAAAGATAGCATATGCTTAGTTGCAGGATGTAGAGAAATTAAGCTGGGAACTGGACTGGAAGTTTCCTCCCTGACAGCTAGCTTTCGCAGCCACCCATGCAGATTGCTAGAAGAGAAATGTCATCAACACTCTTACTCAGTTATGGATTCTGCATGCTATATACTGACTTTCCAGGCACAATGTGTATGCTGCTGCAATAATAGCAAGATTGTTATGGGGTTATCCATCTGTTTGTTTCTTGATTGAATTAGGAAAACATTCTACAGGAAAAAAAAATGTATATACAGGGTTGTAAACCTGGCCAAAGTCAGTAGCTGAAGCCCTCATAGACCCTAGTGGGGTAGCTACCTTTTTTTTTTTTTTTTTTTTTTGCCAAACAGACATGATGTGCTTATCAAATTGTCTCCTAAATAGTACTGTTTATCTTCATAGATTCATGGTACTGTCAGCTTTGCTCTAAGATATTTTGTTATAGGCAACAGTCACTGCAGTGTCAAGAAAAAGAGACTGTTGAGTGGTTCATCCCCTAAAAAAAGACATCAATACGAACTTCTTAAGGACTATCATAGATTAGGGAATAGAATGAGGTGAGTGTGGGAGAATGGGGTGGTATGCTGCAGAACACTCTCATCCAGTCAGGCAGTCATACACAGCCATTGCACTCTTGAACTCTTAGCAGTCAAGTCTACCTATATAAGACCTGCATGATATTCCGAATTTAACATTTCAGCCTCAAGGAGGGAGGTGTTTATGAAGCCACTCCTCCTAGATATCTTATAAACAGCTAATGGATGCCAGAGAGAAAAGTCTTCCTCAGTGGGGTTGCTGATAAGCAGCTTGTCCATGCCTCTGTAAAAAGCCCCTCATCCATGTTCCCATAAGTTACCCTAATTAAGCTCTCTGGTTAAACAGAGAGAGGGAAAGAGGAAACCACGGAAGAAAGAGACTATATTACAATGATGTTATCAAAATAATTAAAATGTATTAAAATATCATAATGAACCCAATTATACATAATTTATAAATGCTAATATTTTAATGACAAACTTTATTCGTAAATATCATGTGTTATCTAAATATTTCAGACTCACTCACCCTCTAGCTCTCTCTCTTTCCTTGGGCCTCTTTATTCCTAGTCATAGGAAAATATTAAAATCAGGCCCACTAATTGCCTCTAAGTGTTCAAATGAAAGAAGAGTTGTACATTTCTCCCTTTAAATAAAAACGTATGCTTAGGAAAGAAGGCACTTCAAAAGATGAGATAGATACCTCGAGCCAAATAGCTGAGTTGTAAATATAAGGAAAGAGTGTTGAAGGAAATTAAAAGTGCGTCTCCAGGGAAAACCAAATGATAAGAAAGCAAGATAGCTTTATTGCTGATATGAGAAAACAAATAACAATCTGAATAGAAAATCAAACCAGCTACAGCTTACCCCAGAGCAAAAAGCCTTAACCCTTAATTCTATGAAGACTGGCCAGTGAGGAAGCTACAGAAATATAGCCTGAACTTAGCAGATATTTGTTCTGAGCAGGAGGGTGAAAGGCCATTTGTGTTATATAATAATCCTGTTTGAAACAGAAAACGTTTTGCTGGTGAGCAACCCAGGAGATGCAGCTAGGGCTGGAGACGAAACTGACCACAGAGGCAACAGACCTCCAGACAGCATGAATTGTCTTACGTTAGAAGAAGGAAATATGCTGGATTTTCATGGCTAGATGGGTCCCAACTAATGCCTGGCATCAAAGTTTCAAGAGAACCTGCTTCTTCCTAGAGGACACTGCATCTGGTTAGTTGCGCTGGAGTCAACACTTACTTGTTCTTTCAAGGTTCTTATGTGTTGTTTTACATGCTGGACAGCCTGCAGCCCTACCATACTCACCCGTTGAGTGTGGGATGAAGTGGCATGGAATCAAAAGCTCAGACTCTCAGAGCAGGTGAGAATGAGGCGGCAAGCTCATTAATTCTTGGGGAGTGCCCTTTACACCCTCCACCCTCATCCCATTGGTCCCCCCAAAAAAGCATGTCCTCTAGGTGGCAGTTCCTGATCAGCTACCATTGGTCTGCATCATCAATCTCTAGACTGTCAGGCAGGCTTCAGTTTGGCCCTCATGGGGAAGTTCCCTCCACAGTGCTGCTCCTCTAGATGTTTACTGATGGTTATGCGGAGGTGGCTACTGCCTTGTCACAAAAGCCTGCCACTCCTCCTCCACTTGTGGACAGGAAAAATATTAAACCTGTTCCTCCTATGAGTTTTAAAACTTATGTGTTCATAACATGGCTTACTGATTATTTCAAGACTCCTATAGAGAGCTTCTGCTCAAAGAAAGACTGCTTTCAAAATATATTCACTGATTAGCCAAGAGTTTTGAAGGAAGGATACAGGGAGACATGTGATTTTTATATATGCTAACGCAAATCCACCCTGTAGATTAAGGGATAGTTCTATCCTTGAGGACACTTTTTATAAGGCATCATCACCAGTGAGACAAGCTAAGTCAAAACTTTCCAGAAAGGGTTTTTCCACTCGAGATGCCATGAACTGTGACTCACGAATAGGTCAAAATGTCAACATTAATAGGAATGTGGAAGAAGTAGATTCCAGTTCTCCTGGATGACTCTGAAAGGCTAGATTTCGGTGGAGGGTGTGGTAGGGACAGCATGAAAACTAGAATTGCAAATGGAGCCTAGCCATGATTGAATTCTGCAGTCCTGTAATGAACTTTAATAAAGAGGTGGTTGCTTCCTTCCTACAGATGAGTAAAGAGAGTGAGTTCTGTTGAGGTTTTGTCTTTTGCTGTTTATTGTAATGCTAAGTGTTGGCCCCTAAGATCTGGAGTCTGCACATAGCTTCTGAAAATCTGCCCCCAATTAATTTTGATTGCTAAGTAAAGATGCCCGCAGGCAATAGGTGGAGAGAAGATACATAAGCGGGATGTAGGTTTCCCTGGCTGGAGACCACCAGAAAAGAGGGAGAGACAGTGTGGCCATGTGATAGAGAAGCTAAAAAAAGTTGACATAGCCTCTGGATCAAGAGAACATGGTCCAGAGGATTGCCTGGTTGGAGCTCAAAGCAGCCCAGATGAAGCATAGTAAGTAATAACTCGTGTTGTTGATGGGAAAGTAGAGTCTAAAAGCATGGAGGGTAGGCAGTTGCCCAGCTATTGTGTCACTTAAGGTATATTAAAAGGTAAAACTGTGTGTGTGTGTGTGTGTGTGTGTGTGTGTGTGTGTGTGTGTGTGT
>JADRCD010198955.1:0-23325 GCA_019843815.1 Montemys delectorum | reverse complement strand
TGTGTGTGTGTGTGTGTGTGTGTGTGTGTGTGTGTGTGTGTGTGTGTTTCACCCAGGAACATAAATGGTTTAAGGGGGAAGGAAGCCCAGTCTGGGATTTATGAAACAATAAATTACTACAGGTTCCTGAGCTATAATCCAAACCTTGTGACAGCATTGCAAACACTGCTGAAATTACAACAAACAACAAGACAGTTCACATAGTTGGTAAAGCAGCAGTGCAGGTTGAAAGATTCGGCTCTTGTTTTGAATGAAGTTCCACTACAGTCAAAATGCTTCCAGCAGCCTGTAAGTACCAAAGTAGTTTGACGTGACAGTCTGCATTGTTGTCTTATTTTAGAGCAACATACCCCAGCCTGCAATCATCACTACACCAATCACTGAGCAGCCATCTACATGCATGCTAAGTCTATCAGTCATGAGAATAACTCATCTGAGGTTTCAGATGACTGTGAACAGTTTTAGCAACATCATCCTTTAAATGAAGGTAAATACACATTGGACATGCATATTCTATATACTGCACACTTGACAAGCAACAGTAAAGTATAAACATAAATCGTATATGCACAGAGACACCCAAAAGAAACGTGTGACTCACTTCATTGTGATAGTTGCTTCATTGCAGGTTTGAAAGAGAAATAGCTCCTTAGCTGGTGATGGTGTTATAAGAGGCTGTGGATCCTTTGGGGCCATGGCCTAGTTTGCAAAAGTGGGTGGCTTGGGGCAGTTCTTAAAGGTGATATCTATTTTGATGTTGCTCCCACTGCTCCTGACTGAGCTGTTGACTATGCCTTCCGACCATGATTAACTGATATCCCCTGAAAGCCAAAACACATCCTTCCTCTCAGAACTTCGTTCTACTAGGGGCTCTTAATTCACAGAGGAGAAAAGCAGCTGACACTACCTCGGTGGTCAGGAATGGAACACTCAGGGTCTCAGACGTACACTGATACTTTAATTCAAAGATGGAATTTGGGTAATAAAATGTGACAGAAGGATTTTATTGATAAGATACCGTGGGCATTATATCTCAACCTGTTCTTCTTAAATGAGTTTGCTAAATATATTATCTTTGTGGTGAATTAACATGGATATATGTACAAAATATGAAAGGAGGAGAGAATACAGTAAAGAAAGCTACACGCCTCACCTGCATGCATTAAAACATGATACAGTACTTACAAGTGCAGGGCAGAGCACAGTACACACCATTGGACCTGAGCAAGAAAAGAAAATGGGACAGGAATAAGGAAGTATTCTAGGTATTTTATGCATAGTTGGGAAATAAAGAAAACAGACAAAAAACACAACTTAATCTTCAGAGAAAACAAAAGATTCTAATAGATCCTATGTAGATCCCAGTGCTCAGTACTAAATGCCATGTATCTGTCCTAAATTTATAGTGACTGCTCATAATAACTCAGACTTAATTACTCCACACTTTACTCATGAAAGCAACATGCGATACTTTTCTTCAATGTGCACCCCCACTCTGCCTCTTACTAGCTGGGAAATCTTCAGTGCATTTGTTAAACTAATGATCTTTACTTTCCAAATCCACAAAACAGACACAGGTGATGCTGTGGAACATGTAGAGACTTAATTCTAAACTTTTGGTTTTATTTGTTTGTTTGTTTGTTTGTTTTAACCAGTCAGACCACCACTGGGACTAACACACTGGGAAAACATCACACATCAGCTTCCTACAGTCTTTCCATGGGAATATTCAAAGGTCTGACTCTAGTGAAGCTATCTCAGCTCTCATTCTATGGTAGAGACTTAAATTCTTAAAAAGGAAAATGAGGCCTGAGAATATTACTTACCAATATAAGCCATTAACATTTCGCTTGATCTCAATGAAATGTGTTCCAGTTACAAGTACTTCTATTTATATTAATTTCTAAAAGAGAGAAAAGAGTCCATCTTTCCATTTCCTGCCCGATGTCATGGCTCTGTCTGGCTCAGTCACTACCTTGCACCACAAAATATTACAGATAAGAGTCTGTGCCCTAATGTGATGTGGTGTAGAACATTTTCCATTCAATAAATGTCATTATTGTGACAATGTAGATAGAGGAGAAAGAGCTACTTCTAGATATTTTCAAACTCTGATTAAAGGGATGGTCAGTAAGACATGTAGCAAAGGCACCAGTCTATAAAGGATGCCAAAGCATGTCTGAAGGCATAAGATTAAGACAAATGCTCACCAAGCCTCCCAGAGAGATCTATTATGTGTGTGTGCTGGGGGGATGATGTTATGTTACGACAGAGTCTGGGAGTGAGAGCTAAGCCCTCCGAAAGTGTCACAGAGTAATAGTATAAAGTCCACTGAGCTTTCAAGTGTTGGCTTAGTTCATTGAGCATCTGCCATCTCACTCTGGAGATGATGGAGGCCTGAGAGAGGTTTTGTTATTCTTATAAAAGTAATACAAAAATGGGTGGGTAAAATTTAATGAATATATAGGTACTCAGAAGTGTAAGTTTATAAAGTATTTCAGAATAGTCTCTCAAATGGTGTACCTAGAATTCAATTGCATCTAGACTTTGGATGTTGTCTTAGTCAGGGTTCTCTAGAGTCACAGAATTTATGGTAGTCTCTATGTAGTAAAGGAATTTATTGATGACTTACAGTTTGTAGTCCAGCTCCCAACAATCAACTCCCAACAACAGTTGGCAGCAGCTGTGAATGGAAGTCCAAGGATCCAGCAGTTGCTCAGTCCCACAAGGCAAGCAAGCGAAGCAGAGAGCCTTCCTTCTTCCAATGTCCTTATATGGGTCTCCATCAAATGTGTGGCCCAGGTTAAAGGTGTGTGCCACCACACCTTTAACCCTAGACGACCTTGCTTGAACTCGTAGATCTTCCAGTCTTAATCTTCTAGGATTCATAGCCACTAGGCCACCACACCCTTAATCCCAGATGATCTTGAACTCATAGAGCTTTCTATGTTAATCCTATGAGATTCATAGCCACTATTCCTCAAGGTCTCCATGCCAAAATTCAGGTCAGAAACTTGTATCTCTCAGCCTCCAGATTAGGGCCATAGATGAGCCTTCTAATTCTGGATTGTAGTTCATTTCAGACATAGTCAAGTTGACAATCAGAAATAGCCACTACAGATGTTATTTATAATCTTCTGGATTATTTACCTGAGCTGAAGCCTTCTCTCTGAGAGGGAGACATGCCTGATTTGGGTATGAGGAAAGCAGACTTATGGCTGAGGACTTGACTACATGGTAAAGAACTTTCCTAATACATGCAAAACCCTAGGTTCAACCCCCAGCACCATAAATGATGGAAAAGGTAATAAACATAGACCTAGTCTTTATAACCAGACTCTCAGGCCTTCTATCTTCTTAGCATCCAGTTCAGGAGGGTACACAACTGAGTCAAGTACTATTAATTCATATGCACAAATACCAGTCACTGTGTGTGTGTGCGTGT
Source organism: Montemys delectorum (assembly GCA_019843815.1). Classification (NCBI taxonomy): domain Eukaryota; kingdom Metazoa; phylum Chordata; class Mammalia; order Rodentia; family Muridae; genus Montemys; species Montemys delectorum. The sequence continues at coordinate 19,880 of JADRCD010198955.1, read as the reverse complement.
GTGTGTGTGTGTGTGTGTGTGTGTGTGTGTGGTGGTGGTGGCTACCCTGTTGTGGCTATGTTCATATTGCTATATGGGAAGATAATTTTGTGATACACGTATAAATGAAACATATCAGTAGTCTAGATAGGTTTGTATAATTAATTAGCCATTTCCTGTTAATATGTTGTTTATTCCATGGTAAAATCCAATACCTTTGCTATTTTTTTCTTGTGCCATAGAGACAAAATAAACCCAGAAAGTTCATCTAGTTTCTTTTTACATTAGACAGAGATGGAACTTCCCAATAGCAAAGTAACTTGTGCACCCTGTTATCTCAGATATTGAAACTCTAATGTTATTTTTATATCCAAATAGACCTGCTATTTATGCATTTAATATGGAGAGACTTGATCATAACACGAGTTTGTGTGCCTTGAGAGTCTCTGGTTTAAAAAAAATAGTAACAAGATCATATGCCAAGGAGAAGAAACCTCATTTGAAGGACAATGGAAAAGTATTGGAAATGCTTTGTAAAAGTTGTGTTGGAAATAAATGAATCAAAGATGATGAGACCCATTTAAAGAGATATATGAAAAGCCAGAATCTCTAGGAAGCACAGTAGAGAGCATAACCCCATTCTTTCCTTACAGGAGCATTCAGCCTGATGAGCCATACCACACGAATGTCTGGAGTCAACTGTGGGCATTTTGCAGTGTCTGAAGGAGACAGTGTAGATTAATTCACTTGTGAACTATCAGGCCATAGAATGTAAGCAATCTCACCCTAGATTGCTTTTGAAACACAAGGTAATATCGGCTATGTGTGAATCAGTTTGTACTGATGGTTCCCTGCTGTGTTTGATAAAACGTCAAGCTCCACTGCCTATATTCTATTTTAAAAAGGAATAGCTATTTGTGTACTGCAGTTTAATGTAGTGCTAGCTGAAGTTTGTCTATGCAAAACACTTGTTTTTATAGAAAACAAAAATTCCAAAAGAATGAAATCCTTGCCTCCCTCTGTGACTTTTTTTTTTTTAATAAAAGAATTGGCTACTTGCCCACAGTACATCTTCATACAGAGATGCAGGGACTTTCTGGAGCAACACATTTTGTAATAATCATGAATGTTAAGAGTGCTCCTCTTTTTAACTTAAGAGAGCATCCTTCCTCTAACTGCCCCTGATGCCTAACTGAAGGCATAGATGTACACTAGTATTTGCAGTAAGAAAACAAACCCAAACCATAGTATGTAACCCTAGCACATCAAACAGTGTTGTACAAAAAGAAGAAAAGAACTTGAACTCAAGCAATAGCACCAGGAGTTGGGTTCCAAAATATTCTTTGTCCTATTTAGTGTATCCCCGCCCAAGCCCTAAGATCCAACTCATGGAGTTCTCTCACAGTCCAGAGAAGGAGAAACCCTTGCTACCTTTGGTGACCAAACTCCAATAACTTCTGGAGGGTGCCAGAAGACACAATGTTCCCAAACAAAAGAAAACAATATTTCTGCTCCTACGAAGAGAAGACTGGATGGGAAGGAAGGCCAGAAAAGGCTATGCTACTGTCCCCAGGCTTTACCCGCCCTGCCTTTGACCCACCCCTAGGTTGAAAAGCAGAAGCAGAGAGACATAAAGTCTTTCCCTCCATAAATCTCCCTTTGGAACTCTGGGAAGGATCATATGGAAGACTTACTGCACCAGCTCGAAGAATCCATGTCATAGGGTAGTGCAGAAGGTTAGCAGGAGATTGTGGTCTCTTTAGTGGCTACAGTTTCCACATGGGTATACAGCAATTCTACAGCCACTAGGTTGTGGTGGGAAGTGTCTCCCATTGGGGTTGCTCTAATAGTTGTCAGGTACCAAGTACAGATGGTTATAGAGCAGGTCATCAGGCCTCTGAATCAGATATCAAGAACTCTCAGAGAATCTGATGGGTTAAACCAGCCAAGAAGAGACAAGATGACAGACTCTCCACAAGGTGTTTTAGATGAGCCCTTGCTGTCACCGCACGAACACTATAAGAGCAGTGCTTAGTGCTTTAATTATTCCCAGTGAAACAGAAAAGGAGGTCTAGAAAAAACATGAAGGAAGCTAAAGATAGATACAGAACCAAGGAAACCCTGTACACGTGGCTTATACAATCTATACCGGCCGTGGAATGGAATTGCAAGTACCAGATCCTCTACTCCTAAAGGCCACTTGCCCAACACCACCTCCATAACTTAGCCAATACAGTCTCTCTAACCCAGGAGTCATCAAAATCACAATAGTTTCCCATTGCCAAAGAAGTCATCATAAACATCAAGGGGCTGGAGAGATGGCTCAGTGGCTAAGAGCATATGCTGGTCTTGTAGAGGACCTAGATTCCATTGCCAGCACCCAGACAGAAGGTCTCAGCCAACTCTAAGCCCACTTCCGGGGATCAGACATTTTCTTCTTATCACTGGGTTCTTACATGGTATACACATATACGTACTCATACACATAAAATAAAAATAAACAAAACATTTAAAGAAGAGTCTGGAAAAAACCCAAGATAAGAAATTACAGAATGAGAGACTGATAAGGTGGTCCGGCAAGTAAAAGCCTCATGGTGGTATATCCTTTTAATCCCAGCACTCAGAAAGAAGAGGTAGGAGGATCCCTGTGACTTTAAAGCATTTATCTACAAGTAAGTTTCAGAACATCAGAACAGACAGGACTACATAGAGAGATCCTGTCTCAAACAAACAAACAAACAAAAAACAAAAACAAAAAAAGAAGAAAAGAAGAAAGAAATATAGACAAATACTTTTTCTTTTGTATTGGGCAGTATCTGGAAGAATTATTAGTTTAAATTAAGATTTTATCCAGACTAAGCTAAAAGTGCCTTTTTTTCTCTCCACCTACTAGACATCAGGGGAAAAGTCAAAATGTTTATAAATGAAAACTAAAGAAACATGTGTTGGTTATGGTATGAATTTGATTAACAACTCTGGTATGTTGCTTTAAAAGTCATAAAAATACAAATCTGCTTATTTATAACCAGAAAAATGCCAGAGTTGAGTATTAAAATGTAAAGTTTATCCTTTGTCTTCTTATACTATGAAAAACCAACATTGTTCATTGAGGACTCCATCTAAGGGAGCATGGATGGCCAGAACAAAGTTCCTTACTATTTACAAGGACATTTCACTTAGTTAGTATAGAGCATACCAAAAGCATTTTCTTTTTCCTCCTCTTGGACACAACAGCTTCAGAACATGAAATTTTCCCTGAAAAAACTCCTTCACCAACCAGTCTAGCCAATTAATGAGCTCTAAATTGAGTAACAGGCTCTACAGGAAAAAAAATGAGGTCCAGAGTGACAGATGAAGATACAAGATGTTGACTTTCACATACACACACAGGTACCAAGACCTGTGTGTGCACATGTGCACACACATACACACACACACACAATCTGTACACAGACACATGCAAACACTCAACCTATATACACACACATACAACCTGTACACACACACAACCTATACACACACACACAACCTGCACACACACATACACAACCTGTATATACAGACACATATACAAACACACAGACACATATACAAACACACATACACATGCACACACACACACACACACACACACACACATGCAAATACACTAGCTGTTGGGTTTTGCTTTCCTATTGTTCTTAACTAACAAAATTCAAATTCACATTTTTTCCTCTAGGACATAAATTTCAATAGTTCAAACGTGACTGTCCTTTCAGCTAAATGTGTGATATGACATGAATGCCACTAGGACATGGGCAAGCTTCCCAGAGGTGGTCCATCCTTTCTCCTGAGCAACAAAGCCTGAAAAGAAAAGGCTATTTCCCCTTGAGTACTCTGCTTTGTACCTTTTGAGTGGTCCTGATGCTTGTGCTGTGACTGTCTTAGAGCCGTGAAGAAGACGACTGGATTCCTGAAAAAGGCCAAGGATGGAAGGATTTGAAGGATGCAGGAATAAGAATCCCAAATGGAAGCTTGAGCCAGGTGTCTCTTGTTATTTGAAGCAAAGCACACTTCCAACAGATAGAGTACAGTCCACTTTGAGGGAAAAACATACTGAAAATACATCCTAACCTGTCTTCCCCATTTCTTCTCAGCATTTTGGCCAAGATAAGCTAAGTATACTTCCCTCTAATAGTATTTCATTGGGCAGTTTCTGGAAACTAATATTTTTGGGGGGAACATACCATGCTACAATCCTCTAGGAGTGAGAGCCTAGTGTTATACTCATTCCAGTAAACAGGGCAGCCTAGGCACTGATTTCATTCTCCTGAACTCTTAGGACTTGGGTTTGACCTTCTGAACACCAACTTATCAGGCAGATGAGGGAGCAAATAATATCCCCAGAAATGCTGGTCACCATGCTGGCTTTTTTTTAAAAAAAAAACAAAACACTTTAATTCTAATGCTGCACACTCAGGGTAAATTATAGAGACTTAATTACAGACTCCAGAGGAGGGGAATGGCAGTTGAGTGGTTCTAATTCCTAGGTCAAGGATTTTTTATAGATTTAAACTTCTTTATTTAAGTTCTGCATTTATCACTGTTAATGTGTTAAGTGTGGACAAATTTGCAGACAATAGATGATTTTTTTTTAAGAAATTTGCTATCTACTTGTTGACATTAATATGTAATGAAAAGAATACCCTTTCTAAAGTTAAAACAAGTGAAAAAGGATAGGGTTTCTATTTCTTAAATAAAAAGCAAATTCAGTTAAACTATAAATATAATCTATACGTAATAACTAACAGAGACTTAGCAGGAACAAAAGCAATCAGTCCCATTTCTAGGACTTGTTTAGCCCTGAATCAGTTATTATTTATAACATTAGAAGATCAGACTCTTTAGCTAGTTTAGGTAAGGAATTTAGGTGAGCTGTCTGTCAGTTCTTAAGAAAATCATTCCCATCCATTTTAATGGCTGAAGTCTCGGAAAGAAAATAGACCCAGTGGGGCTATGCCTGCCAGCAGAGATGATCATGTTCCACATGGCAGTGTGGTTCCAAGGAGACTCACAAGGTTTTATTCCAAGGATTGGCTCAATACTTCATTACTGGGAATGCGTGTTTGATCAGGCAAGACCTTCAAATCTGAGCTACTCAGTGGTCAAGGGAATACTAATGACTGTCTGACAGCTTGTCACAGACATTGAACTTCCCCCCAGAGTTTTCCTTCTTTTTTTGGCAGTTATGACAGTACAAACTGCCAAGAGGCACTGTTCTCAGGATCTTGAGAGGAGCCTGTTTCCAGCAAGCTTTCATCTCTATCTTATATCTCCATTCCAGATCTCTCTAAAATTTGCAGTCTCACACTAATACAGTTCTAATCTGCATGTGTTTGTTAGCTGTACATGATGCCCTTTTCTATCTACGAATCTGTGTCTGATCTCCAGGACATCAAAGTGCCTGAAGAATCTGGATCTCTCTGACATAGAGAAGTTCCCCAGAGACTGCCAGTCCCTTTGATTTAGTCCACAACCCTTCAGGACACTGTCTCCACTCACACTCCCTTTCAGACACACCTCTCCCCCAGTGTCCTAAGTTATTAAATGAGGAAGAGAAGGAAAGAAATGACACATGCAGCTCAGGACAATCACACTCACTACCTATCACCAAGAGGGAAAGGTGCAAACTGGGAAAGACTTGCCTCATTGGTCTTGTCTCTTACATGACACTACATAAAGATGTTCACTAACGACAATAACCTCTATGTTTTAATACACTATCTTTAATATAAAGACTAATGATTCCATATGGCAATATATGATGCCAAATGCTTTGTACAGTGACATAACAAATGCATGCAGATTAAAACTATAGTGGTGTGACTGTAAATTTTAGAGAGACATGGAATGGAGATTTAATGTAGAAATGAAAGCTTATTTGGAGGTAGATTCCTCTCAAGATCATGAGTACTGTAGAGTACCAAAATAATGACCACAACTAGAAGTAGCCAATTGGAGATGATAAGAGAGTGTTTCACATACGGCCCAGTTTAGAGTTCAGTTTCAAGTTGGTTCAAACCAGCCTATAGGAGTCAAGGCATTAGCCTCTTCTCCTTGCCCATCCTCCATATGTGACAAGGCCCATACCTGAGCAAGAAGCTGTGGTTATTCTGAGTTCTGAAAGACAGGCTATCCACACAAGAATAGTCCTGTAGGGCTAAGTGTTTCGTTTGTGGAGGATGCTTGATGCACATCTTCCTTGATAGAGTTGACAGGCAAAGGATGGCCTACTAGGCACAGGAAGAAAAATCAGCATTATTGCTTCACAGCGCAGGCACAAGTGATAGATATTACAGTACTGATGTGTAAAAACTCCTCTCTTGGTTGGGTGGGATGCAGAGACAAGGGTCCATAAGTCAATGCTGGGAAGTGACATACCAAAGCAGGAGACTGTTAGCCAACGTAAGCAAAGCAAGGTTAATCTGAAATTAAAAAGTAACATTTTGTAATGAACCCTCAAGCCTCAGGTAGTAAATATCTGAGTCTTAAAATCTTCTCATTGTTAGGCAAGAAGTGAGCCAGTGGGAATATCAAGTAAGAATACCATGGCTGAGTGGCTAAGAAGTTGAGAATTTGTGTCCTTTGTAGTGAAGGTAGAGCATGCAAACCAGAGGTCAAGTCCATTGTTGAATATGTGAACCTGGAAGCACAGGGACAAATGGGATTCTGCCACTGAACTATCATCCCTGTCTCATGCCAACCCAGATGATGAGGTGCTTTTCTGGGTCATTCCTCCAGCTCCCTCCTTGAGCAGGCATTTGATAATTCTTTGTTGAAAATGTGATTAATTAAACTGGCTAGGATTTCCACTCATTTTAATCATTGGACAGTCAGCCCTTGAAAAATATATCTGGATGTAGAAGTAATTAGAAGCCATATATCCAGGCAAAAGAGAATTCCTATGTTTTTCCTTTTGCCACACCCAATACCATTATTCTCTTTTCGTGATGGGCAAAGGATCTGCCTTGTTTATACTGAGTCCCAACAGCAGCTTTCAAAGCCTTCTCTATCCACCTATACTGAATAATATAGTTGGTCACTGCTCTGCTGCCCACATAGGGACTTTTCTTAGCTACTCTAAGAGGACAAGCTTTTTCTCAATATAGATAAAGTTTAGTAAGGGACGTGAGAGGTAGATGGAGACTTCATGAGTCTCATTTGTTGTTGCAGCATGAAGCAGCCTTGCTCCTCTAATGCTTTGGTGAGCTGCATGATTCTATTCCACAAAGCCATTCTATTCAGAATGGCCCAAAAAGAGCAAACAAAGTCTTGCAATATTACCTAGATATTTAGGATTCTCTACTACACTTGATCAGGTGTCCTTTCTTCAACATTGATCTGGGACCCTTAGCCCCTCACCTCAAAAACCTTTTTGATGTTAAATGATAAGTAAGATTTCCCTTTAGAGAGCTTTATGCAAAATAATAAAAAGAAGAAAACGTAAAGGGCCTGAAGCACATGTGAACTTGGTTTCTTGAAGTCTCTTAGGTCACATTGAATTCTTTAAAGATTTAGAATTTTTTTTTAACAATATCACAATCAAGATCTTATTCATTCACCAGCATCCACCAGATTATAAAGTATCTGAGCAAGGCTTCTCTTCCCAAGTCCCAGACCCCATCCTGAGTCTAATATGTGACTTGCTTACAGCTCTCAGTGGATGCTCCTTAGATAAGTAAAAGCACTCACCTGCCAATGCAACATGAGAAATTTGGATATAATGTCTTACTTTTTTTTCAACAAAATAGAAACAGGCCAATGAGCAAATGTATACAGTTCATGAAACAAGTGTGTCCTCTTGACTCCTTTGGAAATCTGTACCCTTAATCCTTGCATGCATAGAGAATATCAGGACTTAACATCAAAATATATGCAGTTAAACACTTTCATATATGATATGATCAACCACTTTGATGTCTTTTTGTGTTTTCCCATAGTATTCATGGACCCTATTAATATAAAGAGATGTAAAGGAAGCAGAGGAATTAGGTTACCTTGTGGGGACTGTTTTTGACTTGTAACACTGCTGTCTCCCACATGGATGTCTCTACTATCAACCTTGTGTGGCAAAAAGAATTCAGAACAGTGGATGAATGGAAAATTCAGAAATGGCCATACCCTATGGACGAATATGTACAGATGCTGCTTTGTCAGTTTGTAATGAGGATCTGTTTCTTTGGTACTTCCACTTGGTAACATCCCACTATTTTTTTTTTTTAATTGTGGCTGAAGACTTGCCCCTAATTATACGATCCTGGCTGTTGAAGCTGCTGTTTATGCCCAAACACCCACTCAGAATATCATTGTAATTACACATCTGCCACTCTGGGTTCTGCAAAGATAGGAACATGCCATAATTGGAGAATGTTTCAAAAGTGCTTACTGTTAAAAGGAAAATGGGCTAAAATCTGCTGCTGTTTCTTTATTGCTCTATATTTTAGAATGGGGTTTGTTTTAATAGCAATACTTTGAATTTGTAAAGTTCTTAATCCTTGTCATGTATACTTCCCCTGCTGGGTATAATGTAAGATTGATGGTTGCCATTATACCCAATTTTCTGATGGTGAGAAATGATTTGTCCTGCTCTGTGTCTTCTTCTATGCTTTTCTCTGTAGGAACACTCCCCTTACCATGCCGTGACCTCTCATCTGTAGAGAGCTTAGCCTTGCACTTCTGTAGAGCTTTAGCCTCACCTCTCTTCTTTGGCACTGTCCATCAACCACCCCTACATTTCTTGAAATGATGAGGTAAGCACTGCATTCATCATTGTCACTCTCAACTTGCCCATCACCACTTTGTCCAGTAGGTGCCCTGCTACACAGTCACCAAGACCAGAGTCCTGGCCTTCTGCCTTCTATCCCCATTCTTCTCTTTAATGCTTTAGCTATGTGGTTCATTTTTTTTTTCTTACTGCATAGAACATCCCCTGAAAACTACTTGAATTCACTGTTGAGTTAATGTGCTGATCTTCCTACTTCTAGTCCAGGCTCATCTATTGCATTCTGCCAATGGCAGGTTTTGCAACCATACTCTGAAATTATTCCTCTGCTAATTAAAAGTTTTAAACAGCTTCCCATACATTTTTTTTCAGATAGCATCATATGGTCTGGTGCTCATCTTTGGAACACTCATTTCTCTATACTTTCTACTCCTTTTTATAGTTCAGTGAAGGTACATATATGCTTTGATTGCTATCTCACATTTGTCCAAGTCAAGATAAAAGCCATATAATCCTATTTATTTGAAATTCTTTAAAAAAAAAAAAGACAAGATTTTAAAAATGGAGAACATGTTAGCTTTCTATATACTTCTTGCATGGTGAAGGAGGAATGGAGACAGGAGGAAATGTGGCATACATATACAATTATATGTATATATGTGTGTGTGTGTGTATGTCTGTGTGTGTCTGTGTATGTATCTAGATATGGAACACACACACACACACACACACACACACACACACACGAACACAGACACAGATCCCCATGGTTAAGGATGTGGCTTGAACCGTGACTGTATTGATTCCAGTTATTTGATTATCACACTGTATGGTGGTTCTCAGTAAGACAAGATTATGGTGGATACTGGTGAGAGGAAAAGTACATGCAATCCCTCTCCTGCTATAATAGTTCTTAGGACCATGATCAGTCTATAGTTATCTCAAGATAAAGAATTTAATGAAAATAATACCTGACAAAATTATTATACTAAACAAATACTGGTTTAACCAAATGTATCCATGTTTATTTGTAGACTAAACCACCATGATATACTCTGTTCTCTTTGATAAAACAATATATTTGAACCTCTGGTTTCCCTCTGCACCTGGAGCTGATCCTGTGACACAATGCTCCATATCCAAATACATCTGGGAAAGAGCTGGTCTCCTAGGACTGCTGGCACACCTTTGAGCACAGTTAACACCACCACTCTGTTCAAATTCCTGGCCGAAGAGGAACCAGCCCAGAGTCATCAGCATACAGGAACCAAGGAACAGCAGGGGACAGGATCCTTCAGGTTTCCCTCTGCACTCTGAAGCTGACCCTGTCCATAGCTCTCCATAACTAAATTCATCCCAGAGAGAACTGTCTGCCCAGGAGTACTGACATACAGGCTTGCAGGAGGAATAAGCCATAGTCAGAGACAGCAAGACCAGCTAACAGCAGAGATATCCAGATGGTGAGAGACAAGGGAGGGCAAGAACATAAGCAACAGAAACCAAGGCTACTTGGCATCATCAAAACCCAGTTCCCCCAACATAGCAAGTCCTGGATATCCAACACATGAGAAAAGCAAGACTCTGATTTAAAGTCACATCTCATGATGATGATAGAGGACTTTAAGAAGGACATAAATGCCTCTCTTAAAGAAATACAGGAGAACACAGGTTAACAACAGCTAGAAGCCATTAAAGAGAAAACACACACACACACACACACACACACACACACCTTAAAGTATTACAGGAAAACACAAACAAACAGATGAAGGAATTGAACAAAACCATCCAGGATCTAAAAATGGAAATAGATACAATAAAGAAATCACAAAAGGAGACAGCCCTAGAGATAGAAAACCTAGGAAAAAGATTAGGAGTCATAGATGCAAGCATCACCAACAGAATATAAGAGATAGAAGAGAGACTCTCAGATGCAGAAGATACCATAGAAAACATTGATACAGCAATCCAAGAAAATGCAAAATGCAAAAAGGTCCTAACCCAAAACATCCACGAAATCCAGGACACAATGAGAAGACCAAACCTCAGGATAATAGATATAGAAGAGAGTGAAGATTCCCAACTTAAAGGGCCAGAAAATATCTTCAACAAAATTATACAAGAAAACTTCCCTAACCTAAATAATGAGATGCCCATAAACATACAAGATGCCTACAGAACTTCAAATAGACTGGACCAGAGAAGAAATTCCTCCATTACATAATAATAAATGCAGTAAACAAAGAAAGAATTTTAAAAGCAGTAAGGGAAAAAAGTCAAGTAACATACAAAGGCAGGCCTATCAGAATTATACCAAACTTCTCACCAGAGAGTATAAAAGCAGGAAGATCCTAGGCAGATGTCATACAGATCCTAAGAGAACACAAATGCCAGCCCAGGCTACTATACCCAGCAAAACTCTCAATTACCATAGATGGAAGAACCAAGATATTCCATGATAAAACCAAATTTACATAATATCTTTCCATAAATCCAGCCCTACAAAGGATAATAGATGGAAAACTCCAAAACAAGGACAGAAACTAAACCCTAGAAAAAGCAAGAAAGTAGTCTTCCTTCAACAAACCCAAAAGAAGATAACCATACAAACATAATTCTACCACAAACAATAAAAAGGACGCAACAATCACTATTCATTAATATCTTTTAACATCAATGCACTCAATTCCCCAATAAAAAGACATAGACTAACAGACTGGATACATAAACAGGACCCAGAATTTTGCTGAATACAGAAAATGCACCTCAATGTCAAAGATAGACCTCAGAATAAAGGGCTGGGAAAAAATTTCAAAGCAAATGGTCCCAAGAAACAAGCTGGAGTAGCCATTCTAATACCAAATAAAATTGACTTTCAACCTAAAGTTATCAAAAAAGATAAGGAAGGGCACTTTATAATCATCAAAGGAAAAATCTACCAAGAAGAATTCTCAATTTCAAATATCTATGCTCCAAATGCAAGGGCACTCACGTTCATAAAAGAAACTCTACTAAAGTTCAAAGCACACGTTTCACCTCACACAATAATAGTGGGAGACTTCAACTCCCCACTCTCATCAATGGACAAATAATGGAAACACAGACTAAACAGAGACACAGTGAAACTAACAGAAGTTATGGACCAAATAGATTTAACAGATATCTAAAGAACATTTCATCCTAAAACAAAAGCATATATCTTCTTCTCAGCACCTCATGGTACCTTCTCCAATATTGAACAAATAATCAGTCACAAAACAGGCCTCAACTGATACAAGAAGATTGAAATAATCCCATGCATCCTATTAGATCACCATGGACTAAGCCTGGTCTTTAATAACAACAAAAACAATGGAAAGCCCACATGCACATGGAAGTTGAACAACGCCCTATGCAATAATAACTTGATCAAGGAAGAAATATAGAAAGAAATTAAAGACTTTTTAGGAGTTAATGAAATGAAGGCACAACATACCCAAACTTATAGGACACAATAAAAGCAGTGCTAGGAGGAAAATTCATAGCCCTGAGTGCCTCCAAAAAGAAACTGGAGAGAGCATACACTAGCAGCTTGACAGCACAGTTGAACAAAAAGAAACAAATACACCCAAGAGGAGTAGACAGCAGGAAATAATCAAACTCAGGGCTAAAATCAACCAAGTAGAAACAAAAAGAGCTATACCAAGAATTAACAAAACCATGAGCTGGTTCTTTGAGACAATCTCTTTCCTTCCTTTTTTCCTTCTTCCTTCCTTCCTTCTTTCTTTTATTCCTTCCTTCCTTCTTATTTTATTCTTTATTTGTTTTTTATCCAATATAGTCTAATAGTAATCAAACTGTAAAAGGAAACTTCAGTTGAGAAAATGTCTCCATCAGATTGTCTAGTAGGCAAAAGATGATTGAGTATTTTCTTGACTAATGATTTACTATTGTAAGTGCCATCCCTGAACAGCTGGAATAAGATGTCAGTCTGCACAAGATCGTAATTCTATTCCTTCATGACCTCTTCTTCAGTGTCTGCTTCCATGTTCATGGTTGATATCCTCTCCTGTCTACCATTCATAATGTACTGTAAGATATAAGATGAAATAAACTCTTTCCTCTCCAAAATAAATAAGTAAGTAAATAAATAAATAAATAAATATAATTCCCATTCAGTGTGCATCCCATACCACAAAGATAAAATAAAATAAAATAAAATAATATTTGAGACAGTATACTTTATCAGCACAGATTAATTTTTCACAGCTTTGAAGTTGGAAATTCAAGATTGAGATATTGATAGGTTTAGTGTGTTGTGGGGTCTTCATTTCTGCTTTCCAAGATAGCACACTATTGTTGCTTGCATTAGAAGGATCTGTATGTACCATGTCCCCATGTGACACAGGGAATGAGGGTCTCCCTACAATCCTATAGTCCTTATATAATTGCAGCATAAAGGCACCATCAATTTTCTTCTTTTATAGTAATTGTCTCTTTAAGATGTTCTTACTTGTATGTAGTTCATGCTGTTACACCCATCCCTCTATTCTTTCTTCTCTTCCTCCTATTCTTTACCTTCCTCCCCAGTCCCCATCCATGCTATATCTTTGGGCTATTTTAGTTTTCGTTTTATGACCCATTGGGTTTAACCAGGGCTGTTCATGTGGACATTGGTATAAAGCTACCTACTGGAGCACAAGTAACCTGCCAGTAGCTGCATTTCTGAACACAATGGCTTCCTCCCTTCCAACCGTCTCTAGCTGCTTTAGTTCCACTGAGTAGAGCAGGGTGCCTGAGCTCCTCACCAAGCACCACTGAACAGTAGCTCTAGTCCTGTGCAAGCTATGCAGTTTCATAAATGCTATGTCCATGTCACATCCATAGATATTATTTCACAGCCTTCCTTCCTACATTTCTGCTCCCCTCTACACAGAATGATTGTTAATGTAGAGACTTCACACCTGACCAAAGTGCTGAGAAAAACTGACTGATGAGTGCTGCAGGCCAGCCGATCTGGGCCTCCCTCAACCAGTGGGAGAAATGAGGTCCTAGTCAGGTCGACCAGGCGTAGGCTAAGAAATGATGGCAGAGAGACACATGAAGTACAGGATCTGAATGTATTGCTTAAAAATGGCATCAGACTTTTACAGTCATTGCAAAAGAGAAATGATAAATCTGGCAGCCTAGTAATTAAGGTACATCTGAGGCTACCTGAAACACACTAAGTCTAAAGCAGCCACCTCTCTGGATAGGCGCTGCATCCCGTGAGCCCAAGCTGGGCCCGGGGGACTGCAGACTTCATAAATCTAAGTTCCAGTTCATCTAAGTTCCAGTGCAAGTCCCCGTCCAAGAGAGGTTCCAAATCCAAGAGAGAGTCCAAGAGAGTGCACAAGTCCAAGAGAGAGTCCAAGAGAGAGCACACAGTGAAAACCAAGCTTATATGGTATACAGGAAACAGGGCAAATGACAAGAGTCACGTAGATGGGCGGGGGTCAAAAGGATCAGAGAGCAGGACTGAAGTCATGTAAGCAAGTGACCGATACACAAAGTTGGTAGGTAGGTAGCCAGGTGTGAAGTAGGAGGAAGAGCAGTTGAGCCCTCCCTGCTGGGGCTATTTTGGTATTTCTATGCTAATTCCCTAGTTTCGATGGAGGGAAGGACTAGAGAGTCTGATCTGGCATTTCCTGCCAATTCTCTGCATCTCTGGAGGGAAGTCCTTGGATTACTCTCTAGTATGTAAAACAGTTCTGACTATTATGGGGCTGCCCTAAGGTATGTGCTTGACCTTTGTTGCTAACTCTAAGGGAAACCTGTCTGGTAAGGCAGATTCCTTGAGAGAAATTCCAAGCTAAGGGCATCTGGGAATTAAATTAGGATATATTGGAATCATCGTGCTGGCCAGGAAACAATGCTCAATCTTAGCCAATGCTCAATCTTAGCCATTAACGAATCATTTCTTGGGGGTACCTTTATGCCTAAATATGAGGGCATGTTGATGATGGGAAAGACTGATCTGGAACATGTCTGAGTTAGGAGATGCCAGTGACTACCTTGAATATCCAGGAGGCACAGATACCCTTCTGGGTCCTTATTTGCCTCTTGCCCTTGATCAGGTTTTAACGCCGCCTGATACTGCAGACGTGATTGGCGTAGACGAGTGTGCATGACAGATGAGCATTCAGCTTTAAGCAGGATGGACATCTGTATCAGGAACATTACAGAAGAGAAGGTGGGAAGAATTTAAGAGCCAGAAGGTGGGGAAGAATGCCACGAAATGGTGATGTCCAAATATGGAATTACTATTGCACTCATGAAAACTTGAAGACACAATGACCTCTAATGGATGCTGGAAGGGGGAAAGTCATTTTTTTCTAGCAACAGAGCCACTGAGAGTCTAGGTAGGAAAAACAAAGGGCTTAGAGGGGAGAGCAGGTGGGAACCAACAAGGGAAGGTGATCAATAGAACCAGAACATTGTGCATACGTATGAAAGCTGACAAAATTTTTAAAAGTTAAGACAGCATTATGTCCCTTTCCCCCAAAAACAACCTCAGAGAATATTCTGAGACTTCCTTCCCCAGGGAGATAGAAACAAATGTCTACCCCTTACTTATATTTCCATTACAGTGAAACAAAGTGCAACTCCACCAATGTCTGACTGAGAGGACCAATGAATTTGTTGGTCTTACTTATAGAACATGCCTGAAAAGTTACTTCCATGGTCAAAGGTGATCTCAGAGCAGCCACAGTACTAGGAAGTCTAGTTCCAGCATGTATGATGACTTTGTCCTAGCTGTATAGATGCAGTCCCTCATTTAATAGCCATGGTCTACATTAGTATGTCTGAAGGAAAGCATTATGACAGCACAGATTGTGTTGTGGTAGAATTGTTTCATCACGAGAAGTGGTGTTTGGGTTGCCAATGAGCTTTATTTTTATTTTTAAAAATCATTAAAAGAATTTTGGCTTGGGATTAAGACAAAATTTCCAGTGATGTCTGAAATAGCCCCAAACATAGTTCTGTCATTTTGTAATATGTATTAATGCAAAGCAGCTTCATAATATCAATCAGTTCTCAAAATGATTAAGATGTTCTATACTCTGAAGCATCAAATATTCAGCAACATTTTAATTCTTTAATGAAGGAACAAGCATTCCATCTTGTTAGTATGCAAATTTGATTACATCTTTGGTAAGTGCTAAAATTATACGGATTTTAAAGAATTGTTTAAAATGTATTTCTTTAAGAGATCATTGATAAATACTTGATATGTATTTCCATGCCTAGTATACTGGCTGGTTTTGTGTGTCAACTTGACACAGGCTAGAGTTATCACAGAGAAAGGAGCTTCAATTGGGGAAGTGCCTCCATGAGATCCAGCTGTGGGGCATTTTCTCAATTAGTGATCAAGGGGGTAGGGCCCCTTGTGGTTGGTGCCATCACTGGGCTGGAAGTCTTGGGTTCTATAAGAGAGCAGGCTGAGCAAGTCAGGGAAAGCAAGCCAGCAAGGAACATCTCTCCATGGCCTCTGCATCAGCTCCTGCTTCCTGACCTGCTTGAGTTCCAGTCCTGACTTCCTTGGTCATCAACAGCCATGTGGAAGTAAGCTGAATAAACCCTTTCCTCCCCAACTTGCTTCTTGGTCATGATGTTTGTGCAGGAATAGAAACCCTGACTAAGACACCTAGGAATAGACAATATAGACCAAAAATTAAAAATGTAATTATAACTTATTCCCAAATATCAAAGCAACCATAAAAACAATAAAGCCAGGACAAACCACCTGTTTTCAAACTAACCAGTAAAATTACAGCAGTTAAAGCCATGTGACATTAGCAGAAACTGACATATAGATCAGTGGAACCAAAAGGCAGAAGAGAATCTTCACTCGTGGTCAGTTGATACTGTTAGACAAAGGCAGCGAGAATTCACGGTGGAGTCAGAACAAGCTCTTGTGTAAACCAGGATGGAAAGTGAGTATCCACATTTGAGAGAAAGAATCTGGATGCTTATCTTATACCACAAGCACTAATGAACTTGAAATGAGCCAAAAAAAAAAATTTTTTTTTTTTTTTTGTTATTTGGTTTTTCGAGACAGGGTTTCTCTGTGTAGCCCTGGCTGTCCTGGAACTCACTCTGTAGACCAGGCTGGCCTCAAACTCAGAAATCTGCCTGCGTCTGCCTCTCAAGAAATCATTAATGTAAAATTCAAATTATAAAACCAGAGGGGAACCCCTGTCATGGTTTATTGGTGAGATTCCGGTCAGCACCCTAGAAGTGCAGCATTAGAAGCAAAGGTGAGAGGATGGGGAGGGGGTGCACGAGCAGAACACCCTCCACAACTGGGCAGGAAGGCAACACAGGAAATGGAAATGTTTGCAAAGCAGTGTCTGATTAGAGGGTAAAATAAAAAATCACAAGGACATGAAATTCAATCGCAAAGCCAACAAAAAGCCAAGTTAAGTAATTGAGAAAGGACTTAAATTGACATTTTTTTTCAAGGATGTCATATGAATAATGGAAAGCATTAATTTCATTAATTCCACAAAGAAAGAGAAATAAAAATAATGTGGCAGATAGTGAGTGACTAAGATCAAGAAACAAATCCTGGCAAAGATGTAGAGAAAATGTAAACCATTGTGGGATTGAAAATTAGTGGAGATATCACAGAAAAAAATAGTATGACATCTCTTCTCCCCCTAAAATAACTAAGAGTCAAACTACTTCACAATCCAAAACTCTTCCACATATGCAAATGGATGTAATCTGTTAATCAGAGGTGCCTATGCACCTAGGTTCTCTTGTGGCAGTATTCAGAGCAGGTAAATACAAAGTGATCTAAACACCCATTGATGGCTGGATGCTTCAAAAAACTGCAATAGGCATTCACAGAAAGGAATATTATTCTACCCTAGAAGGTAGGCAGCACCCCATTCACAATAGACAAATTTAACTAGAGGATGCTACTGAACTGAAATCAATCGAACAGAAAAGGGGGCATGCTCTCACTAGCCCACTTTGTAAAGCCAAGGAGCTGGCCAGCCCATCCTTGTAGCCAGACCACTCTCACCGACCTGCTTCCAAAGCCTGGTCTCCACAAAATGTTAAGCACCCTCTGTCACTCTGCAGAAAGGAACCCAGGAAACCATATAGTAGAAATCTTAGCAGAGAGGCCTTAAGCAAGCACAGAAAGACTGAGTCTGGAAGAGACAGTAACCATACAGCTTTCTATGCTGTTCTTAAGGAATTTTTTTTTTTCCGAGTAGTTTGATAACATTCTCCTGGCTCAAGAGACACAAAATGCATTTCTGTGAAATCTCTGATTGTTCTTCCTAACCACCTAGTAGTGCTTCTTCCTGATACTTCCAGATCTTCCTGGAAATATTTTATGCATATGCAAGGCCAAACATATCTGTGCCCTCTGTCTCCCCTGTTTTCTTACATGCCTGGCTGGCAGCAGAGGGTCCTGCTTGCAGCTACTCTCTTACCTAAGGATGCATATTAAGATTCATCATACATTTTAAAACATCATCAGTATCATCACATGACCATACTTTGTTTACACACCTGTGCCACCTGCTAATGAAACATGGTGACTTAGGTAACAAGAACTCCATCAATGACTGGGTTACTTATTTTGTAATCCTTTTGTACTTCCAGAAAATGTTAGAATTAAGAAAAAACAAAAAAAACAAACAAACAAACAAAAAACCTTATCTAGGCATTGGAGAGATGGTTCAGCAGGTAAGAGCACCGACTGCTCTTCCAGAGGTCCTGAGTTCAAATCCCACCAACCACATGGTAGCTCACAACCATCTGTAAGGAGATCTGATGGCCTCTTTTGGTGTGTCTGAAGACAGCTACAGTGTACTTAGACATAATCAATAAATAAATCTTTAAAAAAAAAGGGGGGGGGAGAAAGAAAGGAGTGGTTGGAGACAGCACCTGAACTGCTCCCCAGCCCCCAGCCCTTTAAAAAAAAAAAAAGAAAAAAAGAAAAACCTTATCTCCGCATCTGTTGAATAGTGCTTGTACCACAGTCTCAAGACAGTTTTTACTTGGAAATATGACAACCTCATCCTCAAAAATTTTTAATAATTTGTCTTTTTAGTGGAGTATGTTATAAAGGAGAAGCTCAAGGCCAATCCCAGCGATGATTTGGATTGATTTTGTTTGTTGTTTTAACTCGGTTATGAGATTCCTGTTGAGTGTGAACATAAGCCAAGAAGATAGTTACACTCCAGAACAGGCCCAACTAGAGAGACATGAGGTCATAGTGTGTTCAAGGGGGACACAGTAAAATCCAAAATGCATGACACAGAACCAATCTGTCACTTACATAATTCAGAGACATTCCGAGTGCTCACAGGAGGTCAGAGGGAAGTTGGGAGGCAACACAGAGCTCAACAGGAAGCAGAAAGGAGCAAGAGAGAACGAAGCTGTTGGATGCAGCCTTTACCAGATCCATAAAGTTACTCTCAGCCTCTGGAGGGGCTTGTGCATGGGCTGGTTTAAAAAAAAAACGGTAAGTGAAAGGAGGAGTGTCCACCTGTAGGAGGTGGGGGGTGGGGTGGGGAGTGGGGTTGGTCATTAGGTTTTATCATGGCTGGAAGCTATAGAAAGCACTAGATTTGAACTTACAAAATGAGTAACAGGTAAGGTATATTGTAAACCACTCAGAGGGGAAGTTGAAGACCCTGGGATCCAAATAATTATATCAGGTCCCCAAATGGATGCCAAGGCAGCAAGGATATCAGACAAACTCACATTAGTATGGTAACTGCTGGTCCTCTTTTCTATGATTCTGGTGTGGGGTGAGATCAAAAGAGCACAACCATTTTTTTTTTTCTTAAATAAACCTAAGAGAATTTTTAGCCAGGTGGTGGTGGTACATGCTTGTAATCCCAGCACTCAGGAGGCTGAGGCAAACTGGTCTCTGAGTTCAAGGCTAGCCTGGTCTACAGAGCCAGTTCCAGGACGATGCCAGATTTGCATCCTAATCCACTTTTCCAAAAAAATAGCCAATGACCTGATTTGTAGCTAGCAGAGCCACTTTTTTTTTTTTTTAACTTTTTCAATATTTAATTTTTAAGTTTTTTTTTTTTAGATAATTTCTTTATTTACATGTAAATTTTCCCTTTCCCAGGTTCCCCTCCAA
>JADRCD010198954.1:0-14442 GCA_019843815.1 Montemys delectorum | reverse complement strand
CCCGGGGGGGGGGGGGGGGGCAGATAGGAATATGTAGAGGGAGAGGGAGAGGGGAAGGGAGAAGGAGAGGCCCCAGTTGTGGACCTCCTGGTACAGCTCTGCCTATGGGTAAGCTGTCTGGTTGTGCAGAAGCTGCATCAGTGTGGGTTTCCTTTACTTGCCATCAAAAGCATTGCTGGTGCCAGATGCACAGGCATTTGCAGAGGTGGTTCAATATGTGTATTTAGAGCTGGGCTGCAAAGAAACAGCCACAATTGGAAATACACAAATGCTGACCCAAGGGAGATCAGTTAAATCAATACTGGGATGCATCTGCTTTGGTTTGAATCTGAAACATCCTATGCAGGTTCATGTTTTGAACCCCGGGCTCCTACCTGTTGACACTATTCTGGGGAGCTTGGGAACCTTTGAGAGGTGGGGGTCTGGCTGACAGAAGTGGGTGGGCATGTCTTTCAGATTATTCCTGCTCCTGGCTCCCACTCCATTTTTTCTGCTTGCTGGCCAAGCAGGATGTGGGCAGCCTCCACCACATGGCTCCGTCTACATGTCTTTCCCACCACAGTGTGCTGATGTCCTAAAAACAGTGAGCGAAAATGAATCTTTCTTCTGTTAAGTTGTTTCTATTAGATATTGGATTGTAGCAACAGTAAAGTAACTTATACAGGAATCCATCCAAGAACATATCATACAACTCCAGCAAGAAGTCTCGCTTTCTCTTCTGAAAAAGAACTCTGGGTTTTCTGAGTTATTCCTGAAACATCGGTGCTGGTGTGCAACATCAGGACCAGTCAGGGGGCTCTCTGGGATGAATGGAATATGGGTCAGCATGCTAACCACTTTTCTCATTGTTTTAACAAGATACCAACAAAAGAAACTTAGGGAGGGAAGGGTTTGTCTTGCCTCATAGTGGAAGTGCAGTTTATCAGGGCCAGGAAGCCAGCAGGAATGTTACATTGTATCTGCAATCAGTCAGGCTGACCCTGAGGAATCCTAGGGCTCATTCTTCATTTTATTCAGTCCAAGAATGGTGACTTCCACATTTAAGGTGATTCTTCCCTCCTCAATTAACTGGCTCTAAAAACTCCTTATATACAACTCTAATCACATTTTATTTTTAATAGCTCAGTTGACACATCGTAGATGACTATGGGGCTCATTCAATGGAGTACTATGCAGCAATAAAAAATGAACTACTGATACAAGCAACATGCTCAGCAGAGTGCCATGCTAGATAATGAAAAGGTGGTGGTCTTAAACACTGCACATTGGATAGTTCTGTTTATAGAGCTTCCCTCTTTCCTTTCTCTTTCCATCCATCCTGCCTTTCTGTCTTCTTTCCCTCTTCATCCCTCCCTTGCTCTCTCCCTCACTCCTTCCTTCTCTCCTTCTTCCTCCTTTCCTTTTTTCTTTCAGACAAGGTCTGGCTATGTAGCCAAGGCTGACCCGGACCTTGTTATCCTCCTGTAGATTCATCAGTAGTGCTGGGACTTCCTGCATATATAACAGCATTTAAGGGACTCAGTTGTGGCAGTATAGAACACACTAGAGGTGGCCAGGGTTTAAGGAAGGAAGGAAGGTATGGCTTTGGAGGGGTGGCAAGTAGGACTTCCTTCCTGGCGACCAGACAATTCTGAATCCTGTTTGAGGTAGTGGCTACAGCAGCCTATACATGCTATAGATCTCTATAGAGCCAGTCACTAACTGATGCCCAATTTCATGCAAATAAACTCTGGTGAAGACCGAGTGGGGTCCACTGTGCATTGCACTCCCCAATTTCAGTTCCTGATGTCTATCATGGCACTGTTCTGTTTTAAAAGAACTACAGTGGATACCCTGTGTAAATGGAAATTCTCTGTGCACTTGTTTAACTTCTCAATCTAAAAACTGGTTTTAAAAAGGAGAATGATGTATATAATGTCTTTCTTTCTCTCTTCTTCCCTCCCTCCATCATTAATTAATTGATTAATTAATTCATTTATTCTTTCTCTTTCTAGAAGTGTAAGGCACACGAGGCACTCAGGCTCTGAATCCAGAAATGTTTGCTCTTTCCACGGCTCTCCAGATTATGTCTTGAACCTGAAAAGAAACCCACACCTGTCATCATCCCCCAAAGCCTGTGTTGTCAACTTCTGCTCTTTTCTGCATCAGTTTCCACTTGCTTCCTTCTCTGTTTCCAGCTGTGTGAAGGAAGGAGAAAAGGAGGCCAGACCACACCCAAACCCAAATGTGTTGCTTTTGTATCTAGACAGCGACCCAAACCTCACTGCCTGGAGAGTCTCTGTTCTAGGAGGGGGAAGCTATGACTCTAACTTGTGTCAGGTTCTGGGCTGGGCTACAGTGTACTCCACCACTATGGCTAAAGAACAGACACAGTCATCGCATGGCCCGTGGCTAGAATATGTTTCAGTAGAGTAAATTAACTTCCCATTTAGAATGGTGTTTTCTGTTTCCTATTAAATGAATAGCCTCAGAGCATCTTGGGGAGAGTACATAGCAGGCTGTGGGGGCCCCTAGGCCTTTTTGAGAAGTGTGATTGCCACAATCCTCTCCCAGGATGAAGGGAACTGGGGGGGGGGGCGAGGAGGGATTTAGAGTCTCAGTATGTGGGTGAGCTCTCAGAGTGAGGGAGAAGGGGAGAGAAGAGCTACTTTGGGCCCTGGTAGGAAAGTGAGGGGCATCCACCCTTCATAACTCTGACTTGGGCTTCAACTGTGCCTCAGGATTTGACCTTGTGAGTTTCCTTCTGGGCTTTTCCGTGCGAGTTTTCCTCTAGTCACTGGCTGCTAGACTCTGAGTCTCCTCTCTGTTTAACCTTCTGTGGCTTTGAACCCCCTTTCAGCACCTAGAAATATGGTAAAGATGTGGAGGGATACCGGGTGCTTTTTGTTGTTGTTTGAGATAGGGTTTCTGTATTTCAGGTTGGTACTGGACTCACCATGGAACCCAGACTTGCTTTGGTTTACCATACCTCTCTCTCAGCCTCCTCAGCCAGGATCACAGCTGTATGCCAACGCACCAGCCAGCATCCAAGCCAAACACCTCGCTCCCTCACTCCAAATCAATACTTTGGCTGATCCAATTGGTGTAGAAGGAAGAGACTGGACAGAGGTTGGGGTGAGAGTGAGGATTGAAATGTATATAACATTTCTTCAACAAACATCATAGACACTTCCTGCTTTGTTGCAGGTATTTTCTTAGTGGCTTCTTGTGTAGAGCCTATCACCCATGCCTGTCAAGGGATTCAAAACTTATGGAGGACAGATGAGAAGATGAGGGGAATGTTGAAAATCATCATGGGAGTGAAATTCTCCCCAGAGTATCTTTTCAGAGAATGTATTTTCAGAGACTATATCTCACCAGAGAAATGTATCTTCAGGGAACATCTCCCCAGAGACTGTCTCCTCAAAGTTCTCCTCAGAGTCTCAAGCATATCTTTCACCTAAGGGAGGACTCAGACTGATTTCTGATGTAGAGTTTTCCGAAGTGTTCTATATTGGGTGTTCTTTGCTTAGCCACATAAGGGATGTAAGAGTTATCAGTTCTGATTACAGAAATGAGAGTTTTTCTCAAACACCTGGAATTCTGATCCTGAAGATAACAGGATCACATTTTACCACAGTGGCTGACTCAGTGAGAGACAGTGGTATTGGGGAGGGGGCAGGTTTCCCAGTTCTGCACTCTGACACCCTGATTGTGGCCTCCACCTGAGAGTCAGTGAGTCTGGCTGCTGTTCTGCTGTAACATACAGGGTTGCTAGCAGGGTTAGAGGGTCCCACTCTTCCTAAGAGGGGGATGCCTGTCATAGATTCCATTCTAGGGAGCCATGATGTGTTCCGGTCCCTTGAATGAATGCAGAGGTGCTAAGAGTCCTTGGCAGGTGTGCCCTCTGATTCAAATAGGTTTCCTTTTCCTATTTGCTCATCTGAGGATCCCAGATCCTCCTGCTTATTAACAAGCTGCACAGCAGGCTGTGCTTAAAGTTCAGAGCGCCATAGGATACAGAGTCATAATTAATCTCAGTCCCTCAGTTCTAGAACAGGGAGAGCAATTATAATTTACTGTCGGAAAACCAATTTGGAGAAGCGGTGGTTTTCATGCCCCTGATCAGAGTGCCACGAAATGCCACTTCCTGTCCCTGTGCCTCCTGCCAGGAGAGCAAGACCTTTAGTTGCTACAAGCCTGGGAGAGGGGGTAGCGTCAGGGCACATTAGGCAGAGGAACCTGGGTGTGGGTGCCAGTCCCTTACTGCCTCTTGTCACCCTATCCAATCTGGGTTCACAGCCCGTCTCTGGTCTGTTCTCCCTCCCAGCACTGCAGTGTGGGGTTCCAGGGCAGGTATGAAGGCCCTGTTTGGTCCTCTGCCCTACTTCCTTCCTTGTTACTGTCCTAGCATTCCAGGCCACCCTCAAGCTTCTACTTTCCCGGAACTTTCCATTTATCTCTTATTTTCTCTTTGCTCAAGGTCAAATTGTCACCACATCAAAAAGAACATGACAGGACAGTCCTCATGCCTTAACAGATTCCTATCATGCCGTCACAGCTGACATGCAGGGCCAGCAAGCAGCCCATGTAGCAGGGAACAGCTGTGCCTCCCAGGGTTTATGGTACTATCTGCCCGACTGCCCAGTCTAAGCCATACCCTACTTATCCACTGGCCCAAGAGCTCAGAACCAGACCTTAAACAGAATGGGTAGTATGTACTGGTATCGTGTGTGTGTGTGTGTGTGTGTGTGTGTGTGTGTGTGTGTGTGTATGTGTGTGTGTGTGTGTGTGTGTGATTAATTTTATAGAAATAGTCTAGCCACCTGTAGATACTCACGAGGAAGAAGCTGATGTTGGCCTTCCTTCCTTCCTCCCTCCCTCCTTCCCTCCCTTCTTCCTTTTTTCCCTTCCTTCCTTCCTTCCTTCCTTCCTTCCTTCCTTCCTTCCTTCCTTCCTTCCTTCCTGTGATTGTAGACTATGCTAATATTGGGGACATTGAAATAAATATATTTAGACTGGGGATGTAGCTTAGAGTGTCTGTCTAGCACTCTAGATCAAAGATACAAGACCCAATGTCACAATAAAGACAGGGAAATGGGTACAACATTCTTTCTGGAAGTGCCTACCACACAGTGCTATGAGAGAGGAAACAAAGCTTACTGAGGGTATGATGGGGCAGCAGGAGCTTGGGGGTGGGGTTGGTGACCCTAGGGCAAGGCCTGGATTTCTCTGTTCTCTCAGATGGTTCTAATTGCTCCCTCCCCATGCACGGAAGGAGGAGCCATATTCTGGAGCTCACTGAAAAGCCATCACCTGGAGCAGTACCTCGGATGAGGGATTCTGCGTTTGATATCCACCTATTTTCTAGACAAGGAAGGCTCCAGAGGGTCGGGGCGGGTGGAGGACCATGAGATTCACAGTGTTTCTGTGGTACGGAATGACAGAGAGGAAACAGCTAGAAAGAGGTGCTCAGAGTTCAAGGGGTCTGAGGGAGGGAGGAACAAAAAGCAGTCTCCTAGGGGCACAGAAGACCTCATCGCTAGGCTATCTCCAGGAGTTTGGTAGACAATCAAACTCAGGGCAGGAAGCAAGACGCGGCTATGGGGATAGAGAAGCCATTGAAGAACTGATGGAGACAAGCCAACCCTGTGTGTCAGGTGGCTTGTCTCCTTGCTCTCTCCTGTCCCATCTACCTGCCAGGGTCTGGATCAGGGGTGCATGGCCATGAGAGATAGATCGCAGTACCAATCCTGAGGACTTGAACATCAGGAGAGATGCTGGGTAGATGCCATCGACAACTGTGAGCCTATGGGATCCTGGCACCTTGATCTAAATAAAAAGAACTCAGGATTATCTCATGTAGAAGACCAAATTCACTCCCATTTTAACGGAAAGACAAGTAAGGTTGGGAGAAGCCAGGCAATCTGTCCAAGGTCACACAGCAGACAGTTGGCCGAGCTGGGCTCTGAACCTGAGCAGTGTGGCTCCCAAATTCTTGTGCTTTCTTTTCTGCATGGGGATAGTTTCCTTACAAAAATTTCCAGGTCCCGTTTGCATTAAGTCTGTGTTGGCAGGCCCACAGCAGGTGTCTGCCAGCTTGCAACCTGGTCCCACTCCAGTTAGACTCTTCCTCCTGGGTACACTGCAGCTCTGGTATATAACACCCAGGCCTCGGCCCTCCCTCCCTCCCTCCCGCAGTGGGCAGGATGTGGCCAGGAGTTTGGAGACCCCAATCAGCACAGACAGTGATGTCCAAGCCACACTGATTGGCAGATGGAAATTTGCATACATAATGTAATTTGGCCCAATTGAATCTTCGATGAAACGAGTCACTTGACAAGCGGCAAGCACTCTACCGGGTGACTGGGAAGACGAGAGGCCCTTGAGATGCCCAGAGTGAAAACACACTTTTGTTTTTGAAGGAGACGGCCATTTCCCAATTCCACATTCTAGCAGCCTCCACACTCCCTGCTCCCGTTCTCCCCCCCACAACCCCCACCCCAGGTCACAGCTGGGAGCTGTTGAGATGAAGAATTTATGGGTAATTAGCACTTAACTCCTAGGTGGCACAGTGAGCATGCTCAGGATACAGGTGGAGCAGCTGGCAGGTCAGGACATCCTCCTACATTGGACAGGTGACTGGAAGCCAAAGGCTATGTTTTGAGTCTGAGTGGTAGGATGCCACACCTCTATCCAGTAGGGAAGGTGTGCTCTGGGATTATGAGGAAAGCAAATGTTTCCTTTAGCACAACATGGGTCTATATTCTAGCCCATGCACTTGCTTCTTGACTATGTGAACTTGAGTACCTGGCTCCATCACTCTCTGCTTCAGAGTCTCCCTTCATAAGATGGGGAGAATGTTCTGCCGTCATTTTCAGATTTTTCCAAGTACCAAGCTCCTCATTGCCCCAGGGTATTTGCACAGGTTGCAGAAAAGCTTTCGAATGATGTAGCTGCATGACACCCACTGTACCCAAGTCCACCATCCTGGGGACCTCATCTGGGTCTTCTTTGTCTGTAAGGACTGGCAGGATTAATTTGTTTTTATGGTGATGGGTAGCAGCAAAAGGTGATGACAGTTCATATCCTTCTTGTTCTCAGGCTGGTGGCTCCCAGGCTCCTGGATTATCTATTGGCAGTTAGCACCGTGAGCTGGGACATCTCTATACTGCATGGCAGAGTTCCCACAGAGAGGGACACCATCCTTCTTCATGTGCTGATTCTACTGTTAGTGATGGGGTGGCTGTATGAGGTCCTTGTGGTCCCCCAGGCCTCCCTGGCTCTCAAATCTCTGAACCCAAGTTGCAGCATCCTACCAGGGTTGGCCTTACCTCTGTGTAACTAAGGTATATCTCTCGCATTTATCCAGGGTACCCTGGACAGAAGTATATTGTAGACAGTGGGCCCCTAAGGAATGCATCGGAACCTTGTTTAGAATCTCAAAGCTACTGTTCCCCACACTTAGTTCCTTAGGCAACACAAATGTAGGATCTCTTGTAGGACCCTAATCCAAGATGGAGGAAGCCAAGGGCAGGGAACAGAGACCTACAATAATGCACCAGATACCTTCGTCTAAATTCTGCATATTTCATGCACTTTGAAGGGTGGTTGGATAATAAATTGTGGACAAATATATGGTCTCATATCTCATAAAGTACAGCCACTTCCAGAGAAATGTGTGGGGAAAGTGTGTTAGCAAATCTTTGGAACTTGTAGGTTTTCTTCTTTCTTGAACCACCTGCAAGTCCGTAGGGGTGGGGTCTCTCCTGGGGTAGCTCACAGCTCTGTGCAGGCTGAGTCCATGTAGCTGTGGGATAGAGATCCAGACTCAGCAGGTGTGTTTGGAGGAGAGGTATTAAGAATGGAACGGGTTGGGCAGTATCTGGAATCATCCTGGGGACAGATCAGTCAGTGAGGGATTATTTAGATCAGGTTATCTGAGGTTGGGAGAGCCACTTATCATACCATAGTGTGGATGACATTATTCCATGGGCTGGGCTCTTGTACTCTACAGCAAGAAGAAAATGAACTTGAAAATAAGCCCTTCTCCACCTCTGCCCCTGACTGCATGTGCAATGTGGCCAGCTGCCTTGTCTCCTGGCCCCCTATGCCTTCACTTCTGTAATGGACTACACCCCCAGACTGACAGAGACTAATATCCAGAGACATTTTGTCCCAGCGGTGAGGAATGTAGCTTATAAGCTTAGACTGGATCGAGAGGTTTCGATTGGGAATGCCCTGCTCGGTTCCCCATTACAGCTGCCTCTCCCACTCTCTACCCAGAACACAGTCTG
Source organism: Montemys delectorum (assembly GCA_019843815.1). NCBI lineage: Eukaryota > Metazoa > Chordata > Mammalia > Rodentia > Muridae > Montemys > Montemys delectorum. The sequence goes on along the minus strand of JADRCD010198954.1, from coordinate 6,166 downwards.
CAGGGGCTTCTGGGAATCAAGAAAAATCTCTCTCCACCCCCATGCCCCTGTGGCTCTGAGGAATGCTCTGGTCTGTGTGGGCTCAGTCCTTCTCGATGGTCTTGAGAGAGTTGGGGAGGCACCAAGTTCTGCCACCCCCACCTGAAACCTGACAGGAATTCCAGAGGGACAGGGGTGGCAAAAGAGCCCAGGGCAGCCTCTGCTGAGGCAACATGTTGAATTACTTTGCAAACATCTGGGGTCCACCCACACCGGGTACACATCTTGTCCCCAGCACCATTTCCCTGCATGCGGGGGCCCACACATGTTCCTCGGCCAGCCTGAGTGGGCTGCACGTGCAGCCAGCTCACGCTTACGCTGTTTGCTAATATTCCTTTGATGTCAATGAGCCTCCTAAGCCTGCTGCTGCCGTCCCTTTGAAGCAGGACATCGTGTTTTGCCAAAAGTCAATGAAACGCCTTAGTAGAACAGAAAGGTTTAATTCCTGCCTCCAATACAGGGCCGAGAAGGTTCAAACAGGCTCCTGCCCCCGCCTGAAAGATGTCCCAAATGGCCTACAAGAGGCCACCTCAGAGGCCTTCTAGTCTGGCCGCTGGCCTTGGAGTTGGCCTTTGCATAGAAGCTCTGTTCTCCTCCACTGAGTGACACACCCCACTGCCTGCCTTCCTCTGTACCCTTGGCCTCTTTCTGAACTCTGGAGCCTCTGCTCACCTTGACCTGCTGTTTCCCCTCACATAGAGCTGGCATTGGGCTTTGGTAATCCATAGCTTCCTCTCAATTCCTTCGATCCCGTGCAGGGATTGGCCAGCCCACTGGGGCTTTTAGAGTACCCAGCTCAGCCTTGACAGCTTGTAGCAGCCTTTCCCTCACATATCCAGGGAGCATTCAATCCCAAGGGCCCCTGGAACCCTCTGGGGTGTGCCTACGTGGTCGTATTTTTAAGGTGCCATCTCTCATGCTAGTCAGAGCCCCTGTAGCTGGCCACTCTGCTACAGCTATGGTTTCAGAGCCTTGGAGGCCACCTGCCCCTGGCTGCTGTGTGGGAGTGGATTTGTAATACAGTGGTCTCTTTTTCAACAGGGATGAGAACCAAGTCACCACTTGGGTCCACCTGATACTGGGGTCCATTGTGCTGGGCTAGTCCAGTCTTTCTATGCGCAGTCTCTTTCTTTAGAGTGGTCTAGGAGAAATGCTCTAAGCTGTTCTTAGACTCCAGCCTTCATCCACAATTTGGACCAGAGCTTTTACACCCCACCCCTTCATCCTCAGTGTTCTTTTGTATTCCTGGTATAGCTTTCCCTGACTCTGAGGGACCTGGCCTAGGGAAGGAGAATTCCATTGTGTAACATTTTTTTTTGTTTATAATTTTTTATTAGATATTTTCTTTATTTACATTTCAAATGATATCCCCTTTCTGGGTTCCCCTTTGAAAAAAAAACCCATTCTCTCTCCCCTCCCCCTGATCACCAACCCACCTTCTCCCGCATCCTGGCCCTGGCATTCCCCTACACTGGGGCATAGAACCTTCACAGGGCCAAGGGCCTCTCCTTCCATCCTTTGCTACATATGCAGCTGGAGCCATGAGTCCCATCATGTGTATTCTTTGGTTGGCAGTTTAGTCCTTGGGAGCTCTGGGGGTACTAGTTATTTCATATTGTTGTTCCGCTTAAGGGACTGTAAACCTCTTTAGCTCCTTGGGTCCTTTCTCTAGCTCCTTCATTAGGGACCCTGTGCTCAGTCCAATGGATGGCTACTTCTGTATTAGTCAGGCACTGGCAGAGCCTCTCAGGAGACAGCTATATCAGGCTCCTGTCAGTCAGCACTTGTTGGCATCAACAACAGTGTCTGGGTTTGTTGATTGTATATGGGAAGGATTCCCAGGTGGGGCAGTCTCTGGATTGTCCTTCCTTCAGCCTCTGCTCCACACTTTGTCTCTGCAACTCCTTCCGTGGGTATTTTGTTCCCACTTCTAAGAAGGATCGAAGTATCCACACTTTGGTCTTCCTTCTTCTTGACTTTCTTGTGGTCTGTGAATTGTATCTTGGGTATTCTGAGCTTCTGGGCTAATATCCACTTATCAGAGAGTGCATACCATGTGTGTTCTTTTGGGATTGGGTTACCTCACTCAGGATGATATTCTCCAGATCCATCCATTTCCCTAAGAATTTCATAAATTCATTGTTTTTAATAGCTGAGTAGTACTCCTTGTGTAAATGTACCACATTTTCTGTATCCATTCCTCTGTTGAGGGATATCTAGGTTGTTTCCAGCTTCTGGCTATGACAAATAAGGCTGCTATGAACATAGTGGAGCATCTGTCCTTATTACATGTTAGAGCATGTTCTGGGTATATTATTGTGCAACTTTTTGTGCTTAGTGAATTACTCATTCATTATTTCCTTCACCCCATGGAACTTTGTTGAGCTTCTACTGGGTGCTGGACAGAGGGGTGAACAAGCCTCCTACCATTAGCACCGGGAGAGACCCAGCCACTTTACAGCCCTTTCTGAACACTGCATCTACCAGTCAAATTTTCAGCTCACCCTCTGCGTAGCTGTCCTTCCTCTTGGATTGCTTTCTTTCCAATAGCCTTGCGTGGCTGGTTTTTTCTCTCAAGGTGCCTGGCTAGGGTTGGACTCTCCTGGGACAGAACTCCAGTCAACACGTCTCCAGGTTCCACTTTGGGAGAGCCCAGAGCTCGGCTCATCATTTGTGCTCAAGCATTTAAAATCAAGTTTATTTAGTTCTGAGCTGCAATGACTTAATCAAAGTCTGACTAGGACTTTAAGAGGCAAATGAACCAAATGCACACATGTGCCCAGACAGCTGGCTAGTATGCATCCCCACGTCCACACACTTTGTACACAGGCCCCAAGAATAGTAAGGCAATATTCAAGTGATCCAAGGAGGTTCCTGATGTCAGATCCTAGCTCTACCATCCTAGGCTGTGATCTCAGGAAATTTGCTTAACTTCTCTGCGTCTCATTTGCAAACAGGATATAAACATGGCGTATACGATCCCACTTGCAAAAGGGAAGGGTATAGACACTATATGGCACCTGACACAGGAAAGGTCTTTGCACACTTTTTCCTTGTGTGTGCTCAACACAGCACCAGACAGAGCAAGGCAATAGATCACGCCACTGAGAACTGGCAAGGCAAGGGACAGGAAGCATCACCATCAGGCTGATGTGAAAGGAATTGGAGCTGGCACTGTGTGATGCCTTAGTTTTTTGGTGACAGGGTTAAGCATGTGGCCTGCTAGGGCTGGCAGGGCACAGAAAAGGTTTCATCTGCCTGAAGAAGTGGCTGGGGGCCAACAGCAGCCCCTCATCCTCCTGTCAGGCCGCTGCAGAATAGAAACCGGCTGGCTTTTGTCTCTGCCGAGTGGCCTTTTCTATAAAGAGATAACGAAGGACAATTAATCTAGCAATTGGGAGCAACCTTTGATGCTCCAGTAATTTCTCTGCCTTATAATTATGGGACAATCAGGGTTTTGCAAGCTCCCAATTAAATCACAGCCAGACCCAGTGACGGTCAGGAAGTGGACACTGTGGCCAGAGGGGCAAGGGGGGCCCAAGGAAGGTGATAACCTGTGACCCCAATGAAATCCAGAGTGGTCAGGGCAGGACGAAGGTCCTCAGCTGGAGAAAGAGCCTCCCCTGAGTGGCAGCTCAGAGGCTTGCAGAAAGCACTGTGGGTAGAAGAGGGTTTGGCCAAAGCATCTGGCCTGGTGCTGGCAGGCTCCTTGAAGGAACAGGCTTTTGGCAGGGATATTTGCCCCGCTTGGCACATCCTAAGCCAGCAGCCTGCCCCAAACTCCATCTGAGAGTGCCTGTCATTTGGGCTGATCCCTTGTCTGCTCTGTCTCTGTGTCACTGAGAGCCACAGGCCAGGTCTAGCTCCTCTGGTCTCTGCTGTGGTGAGAGATCAGCCTCTTTCATTTTTAAGCTACTCATAAGACTAACACACAATGGTTCCTAATTAAGCAACACTGAAGAGAAAGGTGAGGCCACCCTTGGCAGGGCGTCCCTAGTTCAGACTCCCACCAGGAAGGGCTTTGTGGGTCTGTGCGGGGCATGTGCTGCACTTACGTATCAGGGAGACTATGCTGGCTATGTCAACATTCTGCCTATGCCCTGAGAGCACCTACTCATTTGAGAAACTCCCTTGGTGTCTTAGTCAGGGTTCTCTAGAGTCACAGAACTTATGGTAGTCTCTATGTAGTAAAGGAATTTATTGATGACTTACAGTTTGTAGTCCAACTCCCAGCAATCAACTCCCAACAACGGTCGGCAGCAGCTGTGAATGGAAGTCCAAGGATCTAGCAGTTGCTCAGTCCCACAAGACAAGCAGGCAAAGCAGAGAGAGCCTTCCTTCTTCCAATGTCCTTATATGGGTCTCCAGCAAAAGGTGTGGCCCAGGTTAAAGGTGTGTGCCACCACACCTTTAACCCCAGATGATCTTGAACTCATAGAGCTTTCTATGTTAATCCTATGGGATTCATAGCCACTATTCCTCAAGGTCTTCATGCCAAGATTCAGGTCAGAAACTTGTATCTCTCAGCCTCCAGATTAGGGCCACAGGTGAGCCTTCTAATTCTGGACTGTAGTTCATTTCAGATATAGTCAAGTTGACAACCAGGAACAGCCACTACACTTGGGGTCTCCTCATCCTCAATATCGCCTCCATTGGTGGGGTTTTGCAGGTCCCACAACAGCTTTTTGACAGACCCACAGCTGCCCAGACCAGACATGGCTGTGCTGGAGGAGGGGACAGGGGAATGTGAAGCTATGTCTCCTTGCCACAGCCTCATTCAGCCTCATGGACAGAGGACAAACTCACCTTTGCTCATTACACAGCTGTAGCCCTCACCCCAGCCACTCTATCTCCAGCTGTAATAGAAATGAATGGTGAAAGCCGATGTTCCAAGGTGTAGATATCTTACTTTAGGGAAAGCTAGGGTGACTGCCCCACTTAGCTGCTCCTGCTTTTTGACACCACTGTCTCTAGGTACTGGAGAGCTCTGTGATAACCATTGGGAAGTCTGGAGTACCTGACTGAGCCCAGCCTGCTTTCTTTTCAGGCTCTTGGTAGCCCCCATTGACCAATCCAAATTTTATGTCTGAAAACCAGGACAAAAAAAAAGAGGTGCACTTCTTTGGACAATAGGAGAGCTGCGTGCCTGCCTCCTACTGATTTTGGGATCCTCCCACATAAACTCTGCAGACATGTCGGAAACAATAAGAAAAGTCCACCTGACTAGCTCAGATGCTGATGATGCCCCAACATGTGGACCTGGTTTGTGCCTTGCATGACCTTGCAGGGGAGGTGACTGTGTTATTTCAGCAGAGTGAGCATCTGAGAGGCCATCTCTCATCTTTCCTTTATGAACGGAGAAGCTGAGGCCCAGAAAAATAGATACACAGGCAGAAGGTCACTCCTCTGTGTAGCTGTAGTGTAAACAAAAACTTAAGTAGTGATTCTGAGCTTTGGATGTATAGGTAAGAACTGCAGGAGGCAAAGTAGCCTGGAGTAGATGAACCTGTGGATGCTGACTGGCTGTGGGCAGTGACAGGAAGAGGGGGCCATTACTGGGTGATTTCCTACCTGTACTTTTGAGTTTGTCTCTGTAGCTTCCTGTGGGAGTTAGGGGTGAGCGTAGACTATCATCATGAGACACGGTGCTGGTCCATCGTGGGATGGTGTCACATGCAGGTTCATGGACAGCATATGAAGGGCACCTTGTTACAATATCCAACTAGTTTCTTGGCTGCTTCATCATATACCAAATGCACACAGCAGCCAAGGAGCAATTCGCTCTGTATCCCACTGAGGATGTCTCCCGAAGGGGGAGACTTGATTTTTAAAAGATGACACATAAACTTTAAGCTATTTGCAGTGCTCTCTGGTCCCAGCTGTGCCTCAGTAGGGAAAGACAGCCACTTCAGTCATCCACAGACAGACTAGACAGTAATAAACTCACCTCTACAATGCCAGCACATAGCCTGCTCTGTAGCGGGAACTTCCACTCTCTGACTAGCTTCTTTGTGTCTCCTCACCAGCACCAGGACCCTCTGGTGCCTGTGGGGCACAGGAGTGAGGAGGAGGCTAGGAAAGAGGATCCGATCCATGTGGAAGAGCAGAAATGAGCACCACAGACTGA
>JADRCD010198953.1:0-44741 GCA_019843815.1 Montemys delectorum | reverse complement strand
AAAAAAAAAAAAAAAAAAAAGCCAGAATAGCGAAAACAGTTCTTAACAATAAAAGAACAGCTGTGGGAATCACAATCCCTGACCTCAAACTTTACTAGAGAGCAATAGTGATAAAAACTGCATGGTATTGGTAAAGAGGCAGACACGTTGATCAATGGAATAGAATTGAAGATCCAGAAATAAAATCACACACTTATGGTCACTTGATCACAAAGGTGCCAAAAATATGCAAGGGGTAAAAGAAAGCATCTTCAATAAATGGTGCTGGTCTAGATGGCTATCTGTATGTAGAAGAATGAAAATAGACCCATATTTGTCATCTTATACAAAGCTCAAGTCCAAGTGGATCAAGAACCTCAATGTAAAACCAGATATGCTGAATCTAATAGAGGAGAAGATAGGAAAGAGCCTTGAACTCATTGGCACAGGGGGAAATTTCCTAAACAGAATTCCAATGGCTCATGCTCTAAGATTAAGAATTGATAAATAGGATCTCATGAAACTGGAAAGCTTCTATAAGGCAAAGGACATAGTCAATAAGAAAAATCTGCAACCTACAGATGGGGAAAGAAATCTTCACTAGCCCCACATCTGATAGAGGGCTAATATCCAAAATATATAAAGAACTCAAGAAGGTAATCACCAAAACACCAAACAACCCAATCAAAAAATAGGGCAACAACGTATATTAGAGAGGATGTGGAGAAAGAGGAACATTCTGCCATTGCTGGTGGGATTGCAAACTGGTACAACCACTCAAAAAAATCAATCTGGAGGTTCCTCAGAAAATTGGAAGTAGATCTACTTGAAGACCCAGCTATACCACTCTTGGGAATATCCCCAAAAGATGCCCCACCATGCCACAGGGGCACATGTTCCACTATGTTCATAGCAGCTTTATTTGTGATAGCCAGAAGCTGGAAACAACCCAGATGTCCCTCGACAGAAGAGTGGATATAGAAAATGTGGTACATCTACACAATGGAGTACAACTCAAATATCAAGAACGAGGACATCTTGAGTTTTGCAGGCAAATGGATAGAGTAGGTAACTAAGTGAGGTAACTCAGACCCAAAAGGAAGTGCCTGGTATATACTCACTAATAAGTGGATATTAGCCTAAAAAAAAAATACAGAATGCCCAAAATACAGTCCACAGAACTCAAAAAGGTCAACAAGTTAAAGTGTCCAAGTGAGGACACCTCAGTCCCACTTGGGAGAGAGAAGAAAGCAATTACTAGTGGGATGGGAGTGAGGGACTTAGAAAGGGAAAGTGGATGGGGGAGAGTGGGGGAGAGAGGAGAACCTGATCTCATATCGGATGAGGGAAAAGGACTGAAGCCCTGAGGGCCAGCATAAAGAATGAAAACAGGCAACCTTGGGAAATAGGAGGTTGGGGGGACTCTCCAGAATGCATAAGAGACCTGGGAGGTGAGAGACTCTCAGGACCCAAAGGGAGGATGAAGTGCCTGACAATAGGGAGAGGGAACTTATAGAGCCCACCTCCAGCAGGAAGGTGAGCAGGGCATCCAGTGAGGGATGGGGTTGCCATCCCACAGTCACATCTCTGACCCGTAATTATTCCTGTCTGAAAGAATTACAGGGATGGAAATGGAGAGGAGCCTGAGGAAAAGAAGGTCGAGGGACAGGTCCAAAGTGGGATCCAGCTCAAGGGGAGATCCTAAGGCCTGACACTATTACTGAGGTTATGGAGCGCTCACAGAAAGGGACCTAGCATGACTACCCTCTGACAGACCCAACAAGCAGCTGAAAGAGTCAGATGCAGATATTTGTACCCAAGCAATGGACAGAAGCAGCTGACCTCTGATGTTGAATTAGGGAAGGCTGAAAGAACCGGAGGAGAAGGGCTATCCTGTACGAGGACCAGCAGTCTCAATTAATCTGGACCCCCGAGATCTCCCAAACACTGGACCACCAAACAGACAGCACACACCAGCTGATATGAGGCCCCCAACACACACACAGTAGAGGACTTCCGGGTCTATGTTTATTCAGAGATGATGGACCTAACCCTCAAGAGACTGGAGGCCCCAGGGGGTTTAGAGGTCAGATGGGTGTGGGGCTGGGGGTAGGGATATCCAGGTGGAGACAGGTGAGTGGTGGGGAGGAGGTATGAAATATGGAACAGTCAGAGAGTAGATGGGGGAGGGAATAAAATATGGAGTGTAAAAAAATTTAAAAATTTAAAAAATAATGAAAGAAAAATGCTAGTATTAGAAATTGAAAGAATACATTAACAATAATTTCTTTACTAATAAATTAGTAAATTAATACACATGAGCAATAATGACTCATGTATATTAATTTTGCCTCTCTTCTGCTATCTTGTTTCTTCCCAGACTTTAACAGTTTATCTACATTTAAGACCAGTTAAACTCCATATTTAGTATTTTTCAACAAATTTTTAATCCTATCTTTAAAAGGATACTGGAATATTTCTATCACAAATATGCTAAGAGTAGAGAAACACTCCCAAATTGTCCCATTTTCTTATATCTTGACATTAAAATGGGAGTAAAACATATTTGTGGGGATCTGAACACTCAGCTCAAGAGTATGCCACTGAGCCTTGTTCTCCTGGCAGAAGGGAGACAGAAGATGGAGGAAGGATGGTGATCTCCTCTGTTGATGCTGACATTTATGACGTGGTTCCAGAAGCGCTGGGGTTAAGTTTGTCGTCAGCTACACTTTAAGTGCCTACTGCAATGGGGTCTGTTCCCTGCTCTCTTCTGTTCCCTTGATTCCTGCTTCACACCCCTGATACCAGTTTCTCACTCTAGGCTAAAACCTATGTAGTCTACTACATGCAATTGTTAAATAACCCAGACCTAAAACACAGTAGTCTCACTTTGTCTGCTAGGGTGGCCTGAACAAATTATGGTAGCTTAGTGGCTTCTAGAACGGGATTTTGTTTTCATTCTTAGATTAATTTTTTTCTGTTTGGGTTTAGTGCTGGGAACTTTCCAGTCCAAGGCTTCACACATGCTAGCTAAGCATTCTGCCACTGACCAGACCACAAGCCCCTCTTTACTTTTTATTTTTGAGAGAATGTCATGGTACATTGCCTAGTCAAGCCATCTCCCAAGCCTCCTTCCTCAGTCTTCTGCCTCGCTGGGATCACAGGCCTATGCTACTGTATCAGGCTTCAACATTCATTCTTTTCATAAGTCTGGATCTTGAGTTCTGACATTCACCTGGTAGCACTCACAGGTATGAACTAGGGCTCAAATTCAGAAAGACTGGACTCCACCTACGCTGTGTGCTTACATAGCCTTTCTGCCCGTGTAGGCACAGGTGGGCTTTGTTTCCCCACTGATGAATTATTTCTCCAAGGGTGAAATGAGCCAATCCAAGACAGATTAGATTATATTAAAGACAGGTTTATTGGGAAGCTGGGACTAGTTCACTGGCCCCAAGGATAGAGAGCAAAATGTCTGGGTTATATAGGGTGGAACCTCTGGGGGAAGGGCAGCCTAGCTCCTGGGCTGGAAAGTTCAGGGTTGGGGACAGGGTATGCCAGGTAGGGACAGTAGGATTCTGGGAGAACCTGGAGGCAAGGTCTGCTTGCTTTGATATGTAAAATATCTATCTCAGTTCCTTGTCCCACTGTCTCCTCCTCCTCTTCTTATTAAAGCCACCAGTCCTAGCAGATTAGCAACGCACATAAGATCTGTTGCCCGTGGTTTCATCTGGCCAGTGTCATCCTGTTATCTATTCTGTTAGGGTTTGACTAGCCTCTGATCAGCATAAGTACTTCAACCCCCACTGTAACCCCTATCTTACAGCCTTGGGCAGTATCTAGCTCAAAAGAAACCTATGAGTAATGCTGAGTGAACTTAATGCAAAGCAATCAGATAAGCCTTGTGGGATGAGGGACATGGACATTTTAGGGCATCCAGATGCCATCTCTATCTCTGCATAAAACTCCTTGACCACCAGGCTTTTTGTGTCCCTGGTGGTCAAAGCCACAAATCTGTACCAGTTGATATCAGCCCGAGTCCCTTCCAGAAATAAACAGTTTGCAAATGAGTAAAAATTTGTCACAAAAGATTTTACTCTTCAGTCTGATGTCTGGGACATTGTGCTGTGTAGGTGTGTTGCCAGAGGACAAATGCTTCATAAAGAAACAGAGATTGGTATAGCAAAGCTGCTGGTGGTCCTTAGGGGATAATATTAGTCTCCCCATGCAGTCTTTGCTCATAAAAACTCTTTGCAGTAAAGGAGGCCTCTTGGTGATAAGCATGACTTTAATAGATTAAACAGAGAAGTGTGACCCTTGAATTTAGTTGGAAAATAATAATAAATTTTAGACTCTAATATGATAAAAAAAAAGATTTTGCATGCCTTTTAAGGATATAGAAATAGAGAAACGATCACCAGGCTAATTATTTCCACCATTGTTTTGTCTGTTATATGTGTTCAACATCAGAAAGTAGAAAGATGGAACTTGGGGTATTACAGGGAATTTTTGGCCACATTTTCTCTCCAGAACATACTGAACTCAGATGTTTTGCTCTTTTCTTATTTAAAAATAATGCTAGACCTTTGATCAACAGCTTTTCACAGTATGTTAAATGTTTCGGTGAAATGAGATGCTCTTGCATGCACTTAACAGAGTTGCTCTTTTAGAGGCCCTGCAAGGATTTATTTTTGTAGTCTGAATTGCATGCTAATTTCCCAATTAAAAGCTCATGGAATTGCCACATTAACACCCAGTTCTCTTCCTTCTCTGGAAGGCTGGCTCTCCTACTCTCCTGCTCTCTTGTTCTTCTTGCTCCTGGTAAATTCTTCCTCCACAGGACATGCCAGGCTTAAGACTCAGCCAATCTCATTCTCCCAGAGGCTGTGGCCAGTGACCAGTGGCCAATGCTGTAATGAGGACAATGGTGTAGAGGGGAATTTGTTGTCAGCGATACAAGTTCTGTGTTGGAACTCTTACTATACCCTTTATACACACCCCTACTTCAATTTCCATTCCTAACCCATCCTGTGCTAACTCCATTCCCAAGCAAATCAGGAGGAACAATACTCCAGCTCATTCTAGCTGGCAGAAAATGAGGAAGGCTTCGCCTAGCTTGGGCCTGCTGTCTGTTTGCTTTTATTGACATCTCAAAGATTTATGTAGTTTTAATATAAAATGCCATATTCTCTTAAAAGTCTACTTTTGTGCTTTTATATTTCCATTTACTGCTTTTAGTATATTGCCTGTATTTTAAAAACCTATGAATAACTTAAATGTAATAACTTTATACTTAAGGAATGAGGAATACATTCACATTATAGAAAAAAACATTTAAGAGTCAGCCCCATTAGTCTAGGATCTAGTAAATAAACTTGTATATAAAGTGGAATTATAATTAACATCATTAGAATTATTTTTCTGGAATGGATGAATCTACTGACTGTGTTGGTTGTTACTTTTCAATTGAAGCAAGTTCTGCATTAGTATCTTTTCTTTATCCTTGAAGCTGAAATACTAAATAAATACAAAAGCTCTAGGGTCAGAAGGCCACGCTCACTGCAGACAGCAATTTTAGCTAATGAAATGGTTTCTAGTGACATAAAAGAATTGTAATTATGCTTTTGGTTTTGCAAACAAAAAGAACAAATTTCTTCCAAAGTTCTTGTCACAATATTAATTATATGCTGTTACAGCCTTAATATATATCAAAGAAATTATTATCAATAGTTAACCTAAATAGAGGATTAAATAATGATTCAGGTATAGGCAGCTATTCTTTTCTATAGAGCTATGACGATGATAAAAATCTTGGACACTTAGAAATATTTCAAAATATGAACACACACCTAAGAAGAATTACCGTCTTTGACAACTGAGTTAATTGTAAAAGTCCTTGTATAATTGTCAAAAGCCTATTATTTAGATGTAAAAATGATTGTAAATTAAATGTGGACTCATATTAACTTTTCCATAGGGAATGTCTTTACATACCCTAAATTTAACTTGACTCTTTTTCAGACTTACTGAATTTAGACTAAAAAAATCTACATGCACTCTCTAAAATGGTTACACTGTGACATTAAATTAGAGTGGTAAAATCAGTATAAAGTTTAGACAACCAAATGTTCTTAATTCAGGCTTTTAAATTCACTCTTGTCAGAATTAACATGAGTATGGTAGAATTTCATTTCATCACTTCTATTAGAAGACAGTGTCAGCTAGTGGTTGTCTTGCCTTTCCATGAGGCCCTCTGAGAGGCCAGTACATGGCTATCATGGAGTCCTTCGCATTTAACAGAGATCCTTTCTCTATAACTAATTCAACGCATGGCTATATGGGTAATTTTGAACAAGTGGATCTTTTTCTAAACTGAAAGGCTGCCAGAATGGAGAGAGAGTGGAGAGTGAGAAAAAGAGAACTACAAAGAAAGCATGAAGAACCACTGTCCTATGCCCCTCCTCCCACAGGAGTACATTGAGAAATGATGATACAGCGCAGCAAGGACATACTTACAGAAAATAGAACGCTTCATGCAACAGGTGGGAATGATTTTGTCATCAGAAAGAGATCCTGGAACTGTGGACGTCATACTAAGTCTGCTGGAAGGGGTTTTTAAGCATTATTTTTGCTTTTTCACCCCATTACCGAATTTCATGTTCCAATGAAATCTGAAATCTAAAAGATGAGAAATGAAAATAGGAACTGTCATCACAGTCTCATAGACCACATTTAACGAAAATTCTTTTAGACAAACATTATATTACATGAGTGTATAAATGAATAGTTATTCAAAATTTAGATATGATTATTTAATTGAATCCAAGGTCCTGTAATAAATTCTTAAAAGGGGCTCAATCTTCCTGCCCTGTGAAATCCTGACAACTAGAAAGACACTCTGGGTCACATCAGAATAGTTACACTGCAAAAATAGAGGAAATGTTGATTCTGTAAATATCATTGAAAATGTTTTCATTGTGTAAAGTCAAAGGAAATAAACGTCTCAATTAATAAAGGGTGTCATTCAATGTGATTATTGATTTTTAGTAAAAAGGATTAACTTGGACAAATGAATATAGTGGGGAGTGTTTCTGGGGAAAATGCAGAGCCCTGTTTAAAAGCAACCTATGGCCCACAGGGCCCCTTATTTCTCAGCTTAGATGTTTGGTTTCATGTTGCTCAAGCAAATATCCCTTGTATAATGCAAAACTTCAGCAAGAATAGAGGCAGTTTGAGCCACAAAGAGAGATCTATTGAGAAACATTCCTAAGAGTTGAAATTCTATTTTAGAATCTTTACATTTTAAACATAAACTTCTTCTTTTTTGGGAGGGGGTGGTGGTAGTGGTTTGATACAAGATTCCTCTGTGTAGTCCTAGCTGTCCTGGAACTCACTCTGTAGACCAGGCTGGCCTTGAACTCAGAAATCCGCCTCCCTCTGACTTCCAAGTGCTGGGATTAAAGGCGTGCGCCGCCACTGCCCGGCTTAAACATAAACTTCTTAACGGATGTTAGGCTGGATAGAATGATGGTAGATGATAAGCTAGAAGATGATAATCATCCATGCTGCAAAACCAGGACACAAGTTTTTAATTTGTTTTCCAAGCATATTATATGTGCTTCAATATGCAAATTATATGGTAAAGAATGGTCCATAAATGAGGTTAAAAAGAAAAAAATTACATTCAAATAAGCAAGCAAAGATAATTATCAGGGCTGGAGAAATGCTTTAGTTGTTGAAAGCATCCCAGAGGATGAGGGTTCAACCCCCAGTTCTGACGCAGTGTTTCACAACCATATGTAAACTACAGTTCTAGGGGTCTCAACAGGCACTGCATGTGCTCATGTGGGAAAAAAAAAAAAACCATTCATATAAAATCATCAAAATAAAATTGGAAAAGGAGAGCTCAAGCTAGAAGGTATCTTCCAAGAGCTAGTTTAGGAGTGGAAGGGGACCGAAAGCACAGTGTACCACTGGGAAACTAGACCATGTCTCTAAGCTTCAGTGGGCTTGTGAAAATGCCCGGAGCTTTGATGTTAAAGTTATTTTTATTTTATCTCTGTGTGTCTTTATGTGTATGAATGTGTGTATACAACATGTTTGAGGGGGGCCCATAAAGGCCAGAAGAAGGCACCAGGTTCCCTGAAACTGCAGTTACAGGAGGTTGTAAGCTGCCATGTATGTGCTGGGAACGGATCTCAGGGCCTTTGGAAGAACAACCAGTTCTCTTTATAGCTGAGTCATCTCTCTAGCATCTATCTTCTGTCTTAATGTTTTAATTAATATGTTTGCTTTCCCATACTTCCTTATGCTTCTTCCTGTAGCTCGGTGGTTCCCGCCTTCTTAATCTGTGACCCTTGAATTCAGTTCCTTAACTGGGTAACCCCCAGCCGTAAACTTATGAATCACATTGCTGATAACTAAGTGTAAGTTGGTTACAGATATAAATCATAATGTAAATATCTGGTGAGCAGTATATATGATATATGACCCCTAGGAGAGGGTCATTTGTTCCCCACAGAGGTCACAACCCACAAGTAGAAAATGACTACTCTAGTCCATCTGAAGTCCTGAGGAAAGTTAAGGGAAAAATACAAATAATCTATCAGCGGCAGTCTTCTGAGATATTGAAACTTAGTAAGAGCCAATTAATTAAGATTTTCAAGATGAGAGCAGATAGATAGAGAAGACAATGATTTGGCTACTGAAGAGTTGTCCTGTCCAGGGGAGTCTAGCAAATCTGCAAAGCTTGGTAACAGATACCTGCAACCAATGGCATGATGCCCACATTAAATACATACATACATACATACATACATACATACATACACACACACATACATACATAAATACATATGTACATAAATAAATATAAAATCATATTTAAATTTTTTTTTAATTTTTCACTTTACATCCCACTTTCTGCCCCACTCCTACCACCCTTTCCCACAGTCCTTGCCCCATCCTGCCCTCCCCTTCTCCTCTGAGTAGGTGGAGTCCCCCCTGGGAATGTCTCTTCATCTCTGCGAGGCTAGGTGCTTCCTGTCCCATTGAGGCTAGCCAAGGCAGCACAACTACAAGAGCATATCCCACATACATCTTTTGAGATAGCCTCTACTCCAGTTGTTCAGGACCCACGAGCAGGGAGGCCTAGGGCCAGCCTGTGTATGTTCTTTGGTTGGTGGTTCAGACACCGAGAGCCCCAAGGGCCCAGGTTAGTTGACTCTGTTGGTCTTCCTGTGGAGTTCCTATCCCCTTTGGAGCCTGCAATCTTTCTCCCTATTCTTCCATAAGAGTCCCCAAGCTCCATCTACTGTTTGGCTGTGAGTGTCTGCATCTGTCTGAGTCAAACATACGAAATGAAGTGGTATGCATTTATAATCCCAACACTCATAGAAGAAAATGGGAGGCAGAGACAGGAGAATGGCTCCAAAGCTGGTTGGCCAGCTATACTGGAGTATCTAGCATAGAAGATGCATTAGCAGTCGAGTTTTCTTCTGATCTCTCCAGGAGAAAGCGCTATGGAATGTGTGAACTGGTACATACACACAAGCACACACATGCATACATGCACTGAGAACAGACAGGGGTCCTTTAAAAATTGCTATATCTACAATCTATGCACCTAAATATATTCTTTATGCAGACACAAAAATAAACACACCAAACAGAATTAAAACAACATCTTTATGGCCTAGAAGTAGAGAAATAAAACAGAGAGGAGAAGAGAATGTGCAACATTCGAGGGAGAGCTGGACAATCCATCTGCCCGCATCTAGTGTCAATTCCTGATAAGTGAAGATGATGGAAACATCATTCATCATAATGAATTTAGGAGAAACGATGCATTTCTCAGGTTGTAGAATATGGTAGAGAGATGCTCTTCACCCTTCCCATGTGTACTGGCTAGTTTTGTGTGTCAATTTGACACCGGCTGCAGTTATCACAGAGAAGGGAGTTTCAGTTGGGGAAGTGCCTCCATGAGATCCAGCTGTGGAGCATTTTCTCAATTAGTGACCAAGGGGGTAGGGCCCCTTGTGGGTGGTGCCATCTCTGGGCTGGAAGTCTTGAGTTCTATAAGAGAGCAGGCTGAGCAAGCCAGGAAAAGCAAGCCAGTAAGGAACATCCCTCCATGGCCTCTGCATCAGCTCCTACTTCCTGACCTGCTTGAGTTCCAGTCCTGACTTCCTCTGGTGATAAACAGCAATGTGGAAGTAAGCTGAATAAACCCTTTCCTCCCAAACTTGCTTCGTGGTCACGGTGTTTGTGCAGGAATAGAAACCCTGACTAAGACACCATGCCTTAGAGAAAGTCTGTGTTTAGGATGGAACCCTTGGTTTCAAGACAGAGGACCAGATTCCAGGATTGTCAGTTCTGAACCAGACAGAGAGAAGAGAAACTCAAACAGTGATGGGTGAAGGAAGCAGGTGGCCAGGTGGCTAGTTGAGCAGAAGACATTGAAACTCTACATGTGAACTGTGTGGAAACCGAGTAGTGATCATGTTCTTGTCACAGACCAAAGTGGGAAGATCCCGATGGCTTCCGATCAGCCCTCTTCAATGCAATCACAACCACAAAGTGACTTTATTAAAACAGATTCCCAGCCTCAGAGTTTCTAAGTCTAGATCTAGACTGGGATATGGAAGAGAATCTCTGGGAGGTTCCTACGTGATACTGCTGTTGTTTGGGGACTTTGGTTTAAAAGTTTCATTCTAGAGTGAACCATGAAATACAGTATTTGGAACTTGCCTTCTCTATCCATCTACTCAGAGAATACACACTCTGAAGCTGGAAATGACAGACTGACTTTGTACAATGACTTTGTATCAAGGGATTCCTAATTTTCTGAGTGTGGAAAGCTTTGATTTCCAAGAAAAAAAAATCAGCATCATCAGAAAGCAGAGCTTGAGAGAAATGAGAAGGGTTTGCCATTTGCAGAACCAAATTTCATTACTGTGAACGTTGGTACCCAGCCTTCAGTACTTAATGCAAATGCCACACTTTAATTTAAATATAAGTTTAGGACTCCTGGCAAGGGAACAGCCAGAAAGGGTGTTTCTATTTTCATAGTGAAGCTTCACTGTGCAACATTTTGCCTCTAAAACCATGTGAAAGAAAGAGGTGTCTGGAGCCTAGGAGTCTGGTCTGTGACTTATCCCTGGCTTTCCCCAAATAACAGGAAAATAGGAGTGTGCCTGAGTAGACAGTCCTTCTGAGAGCCACAAAAATGCAGAACATCTGTGTGCAGCAGAACACGGCTCCCAGGTTTCGCGTTCTCCATATAGGCTTTGTATGACCAGGCTCTGCCTCATTGGCAGCTCTCCCAGGAGCTTCATGTACATAGCATTCACAGTAACATTCACCGGTAGGATTCTCTCTCCCAAGGACTCTTCCAAGACCCCCACCTTAAATCTGGTGACACTTGCATTTAGGCATCTTAAAGAGTTTGTCTTCAATTCTGTACTGGTTTGGTCCTAAATTAGACTGTGAATCTGGCTTTTTGTATTTTCCCTCTACTGACAAGATCTATGTCAATAGTATAAAACTCTCACAAAGCTGAGCACACATTTATAAGATTTAGCTGAAATGAATGTCATATGTGTTCCCTACTCTCCATGTACCCTTCAGTCTCTTAAAGCCAGCCATTCTGTGGAATAAGTCTCCACTGCAAGTAACCAATGGAGAGTCAATGGCTTTCTCTGGCCACATGCATCTAAGGATTCGATGTGGCCTACACTTGTTTTTCTTAATTCATAAGGATGGGTTTTTGCTTCCTGACCTCAAATTGTTATCCCTACATTCTCAGTGTTTCTTACTGCTCTCAGTTCATCTTAAGTGCAGACCAAATACTCCATAGATATTTGCAAAAAAGCTGTCATCGCTTTGGTTTTTCACCGCCACCCCACTCATTGCTTTGGGTGTGTTCTGGGCAGTGTTTTAGCTCTTGTATGGGACATCAAGTAAAAAAAAAAAAGATTAAGTTTACTATTATGACTTGTGTGATTATGGAAAGTTTTCCAAGTCAAAGAAGACAATGGATGAAAGTTGTTAGCAGGAAGTAGTAAAAAATCCTCACTATTTCTATCTGAATTAGATATCACAATATTTAATCCAGAGAAGTTCTCTTCACAGGGGTTATTTGTTCCCTCAGGACCCACTCCTCTACCTCATAGCTAACTCCTGAGCTATGAGGAGATTTCTACAGAGATTTTGTTTTGTTTTATTTTGGACATAACTTTCCCACAAGTACAGGGATCTCATTGGAATTTTTCTCGATTCAACCTACAAAAAAAAAAAAATGGAAAATCGATTAAAAAAAACAACAACAGAGGAATTTATCTTACTTTGTCTTTTATCTTATTACCCAGAACCTTATATTTCAAAAATCCCATCTCAGTATTTTATTTACTTTTTTCAAACCAATGAGTCAAGTATTTTGGGTATGAACCTTCAAAGGCTAACACATGTCCACATAAACCATCTAACATTTTGAAAAAGGCAACCCCTTCATCATTTAGGGAGGAGACCTGAAAAATGTGTGTCACAAAGGCTGAGTGGCCAACCATGCACAACTGATAGCAGAAAGGTATGTTGTTGACCTAGTCCTTCGGTGAAGAAAAGATGTGCTTCTGCCCATGTTAGGGGAAACCAAGTCCCTTGGCTGTGTTTGTTTTCCTCATACCATACAGGAAAGATATTTTCTTGATCAATAGCTGTGTAACAGTTCTCAGTGGTATGTTAATTTACTTCGAAAAGGGATTGAGCACATCTGGAGTAGCAGCTGCAATTGGAATTATTTCCTGATTATGTTTGCAGTAATTCCCTGTCTTTCTCCAGGGTCATTTATTTTTGGCCATGGTCACATAGTTAAATGTGGACATGACTGGAATCTTATATCTGAATATATCTATTATTTAGTTTTACTTGGTGGAAGGAATCTGTGCAATACCCAATTTAATTTACTATTTGGCGAGTGGAACTAGTTCCAAAGGCTAAAAAAGAGTCATTCTTTCCTAATATGCCCAGGGTCAAAACATCAATCTTGTATTTCTGGTATCACCAGGGTCTTTTGCCCACTTTGCCTCTAGAAATAGAGGAAATTGCCTCAATTTATAAAATTTCCGGTAGTGTTGTTGGCTATTAGAACCTTTAGACAGACTGCTAGGGATATTTACTGTTTACTACTTTGGCAAAGAGAAAGGGGATCTGGTATTCTCTTCATTTTGGAGAGTCTGGAGATTGGATGAAAGCCTATCGTTTTTTAATTGTATCATTGATATATGAAATTATAAATATCAAGTAGCTGGCATGCAGCTAGTTGAATGGACATCCAGATGTGTTAGCCTATCCAGTGTCTCTATACCCTAGACACTTTGAGCTTTGCCTCAGCTGCTTCTGGTCTTGGGAATTATGTATGTTTTCTCTGAGACCTTCACGTTTAGACCAGTCATGAGGCCTCTGCCACTCTCCAGGATCACATTATCTCCAATGGATTTCAGAAACACATTTCAATGGAGATACAGCCTGCAATCACTCTTGTCCTCAGCAATGCATGTCTTAGCACTTTGGAGAAAGGGTGACATTTGAGTCTTTTCCAGTGATCATGGTGGTGGGATGAAGGATGAGGTTTACTTAGCAGTTCAACATTCAAGCTTTCTTTCAGTATCTCTGTTGACAATGTACCACAGATGGTCTGTCACTTCTGTTATATTTACCCTTGGCCACTATTGAGTTCAGATTTGAGTTTAATGACCCACTAACCTGGGGAGTCATTATTGTATTCTTCTGTGGGTGGGGATTGTGACTGAATTTCTCTGTGTAATCTGGCTGTCCTGGAATCTTCTATGTAGACCAAAATGGTCTCCAACTCAGAGATCCAACTGCCTCTGCCTATAGAGTGCTGGGATTAAAGGTGAGAGGCCGCTATGCCCAGTCTCTGATTCTATTCTTGAACATCAAATACCTTAAATTTAGAATGTATAGGAAGTATAATGATATAAATGAGTGTTAATTAATTTAGTATCTTCTCCTTCATCTGGAATTCTGAAAATCCATTTATAGAATTCTTTCTCAAGTTTCTGACAACACAAGTTAGCAGAACCTTCCAATTCTTTCTGTGGGACATATCTCCCCCAATTGAGAATTTATCCTTCTGTATCTTACTCTAGTACTGAGTCTGGAAGGAATAAGATACTGTGGGAAGCTAGGAACCCCTTGTAAGGTAAGTGTTTCAAGTGTAGTTTCTTTCTGCTCACCTTTCTCCATTAAAGTACAGTAAAAACTGGAGGCTCAAAACCATTGGGATCCACTCGAAAGTCCACATTTTTTCACAGGCAGAGCTTTAACTTCCACCTAAGACCTAAACAAAGCCATGACTTCAGTGTGCTTCATAATTCTGCAATATACCTCATTAAAGGAGAGTTGAATATTCAAATACTTTGTCCCTGGATTTAGCTTCAAGAACATGACAAACTTAAGTAGTTCTGTTTTCAGGTCATGCCTTGAGTTTAAAATTTAAGGTATTAACTCTTTAGTATCTATATATGTAGTGGTTCGGTGCAGATTGATAGCCACCGCTGTATCTCTGTGAGCATCATCTACAACTGAGTATCTAATCATACCATCCTTGTCTTCCAAACCCTGGTTGCTTAGCAGACACTTCATTTAGGCACTACATTGAAAACATAATACTAAAGCATACTCTTTCAGCAGTACAATTCACAAATGATTCATTCTTTACGGACATTGCTATTATTTTAATCTCTAAGTTTAACAAGGCAAACAAGCTATTTTAAATCCTTGATTTCAAAATCTGTTTCTTGAGATCACTTTCAATGTTTCAGAAGACCTTAACAGAAGAAAGCCATGATTTAAGTTATTTTAGACATCAAGGAATTTAATACAACATGTTTGGTATTTTCCTAGGTCCTAATATACCCTACCTAAGCTAACGTCAGGGACTATAGAGCCAGAAACAGCTTACAGAAAGCTAGAGAATCCTCATAGACTCAGAAAGCTGCCACTACTAGCCACACTGTCTACAGAACAAATATTTTTTTTAAAAGAAAAACATCCAGAGGTCACTGCAAAACCTTTAACCTGCACATAGACATAAGTGCAGTGATATGGATTCTGCTTTCTCCTTCCTGGCTTTCAAATGCCTCATGACTACTCCTCTTTGGGAAAGTTTAACCTGAAAGTCAGCTGGCAAAAGATTCATCCACTTCTATTAGGGAAGGTCAGAGTGAGGAAGTCATGCTGGATTGCAGGATCCACAGAAAACTCTGCTAGGCACTGACAGCTCCATGACTTTCTTACATAGTCTGAAATATTATTATAACTTGGTACAAGAAAATTCTGTTAGAGGTATTTATGTATTTCACCTTTTTTTTTTTTGATCCACAGATGCTGACAAAATGTTCTGTTTGAAACTAACACAAAACAAGAGCCACCATAGCCTAAAACATTCATTATAGGGTTGTTTTTTGCTTCTATAATTTTGCCATAGAAACATAGAATGAAAATCTATGTCTTGACTGAGAAGAATGCTTTTAAAAAGTAGAATTTTGTGCATAATAAGAACATGCGAGATAAATTCAATGAAGCAGGAATTTTAGAATTTATATCTATTTTATGATTTTAAATATTTTAATCTTAATCCTTTTAACCTTTTACATGTATATAATTAAATAAAATTGTATCTAACCCTCTCTATCACTGCTTCAGCTCTCCTTAGAGCATGTTGCCATGAAACTTCATGCCTGTTTTCAAAATTAGTTTTATATCCATCCAGGTCCAATTAGTGCTGCCCATATGTGCTTGGGTGTTGGGCCATGTGCTGGAGTGTGAGTATCCTATCAGTAGACACATCCTCAAAAAGGAGTGATTCTCCTCTCTCAGAAACTATCACCTTTCATAGCCTTTCAAACAGGGGCAACAACTCAGAATCAAGAAAGAAATGTTGGCATGTAAATAGAACAAGAAGATCAACCCTCTGAGATTTGTAGTTACTGACAAGAAGTCACTGTTCATTGGATATAATAATAAAAAAAATGAACCAAATGTCTTCTGGTTTCATATTTTCTTCCTGCCTCTTGAAGATCATTGAAACAAGAAACAAAGAACATTGAAAAGTGTGTGTTAATATTAAAATTATATCTCTTAATGATCTACTTCATAATTACTACTGTTCTAGTATATGTGTAGTTAATTTGTAAATTCATAAAATCTTTTAAATCATATGGCATATTCTAACACAGTGCTTCAAAATATATGTACCAAATATTTCTGGAGCTAATGAGTAATAATGTGGACTATTTATTTAAAATATGCAAGAAGTTGCCAAATAGGCTAGACAGTGCTATCAACATCAGGTTAGAAATCAAAATAGAGGCAGCTAATTTTAATTGCATACACATTTCATTGTGGGAATTTGAGGAAGTCTTGTCAAATCTATGGCCTTTGTTTTCCTGATAGCAAACTCTCTTACCTATGTTAGAGACCTGTGATAATGTCTTTGGTCAGAACTCTAGGAAGAAAACATGAAGGACAGAATAGTTATCTCTTGATAACAGTGCTAGATAGCATAGTAACAAACAAGCATGGTGATGTATTAGTGAGATTTCATTTTTAACTACATTCAATCATGTTAGTATAAGTTTAGAGTCTAACTTATTTCCTGTCCTTGGGCATTAGCTATGAAAGACTGTACATATATTCATAGAGGCTTCCATGATGCCTTTGTGCTCTGTCCATATTCAGATTCTCCTGTCTAGCTATGAGAATGGTGTCTCCATCCCATTTTGAGATAGTTGTCCACTCAATAGATAAAGGTCAACCTTTTGCTCCTAGCTACCTCTTCCCGTTCTCAGTTTCTTGGTAATGCTAAGATGCCATCAATAGAAGTCTTTCTTTCCTGCCAAGTTTCCGTCCTATTTTTCCTCTGAATTTCTTTTTTTAAAATTTCTTTTCTTTTTATTTTTCTTTTTAATTTTTCTTTTTTTTAACTTTATCTTTTAATTTACTTTACCTCTCAATTACAGCCCCTCCCTCCTCTATTTTCAGTCCCAACTTTATATGTGCCCCAACCACTGCCCCTCCCCTTCTCCTCCAAGACAGGGGTCCACCTTGAGTACCACCCCACCCTGGGATATCAAGTCCCAGCAGGACTAGACACATCCTATCCCACTGAGATCCAACCAGGCAGTCCAGGTAGGGGGAAGTGGATCCAATGACAGGTAACAGAGACTGAGACAGGCCCTGCTAGGGGGTACTATATGAAGACCAAGCTACACATTTGCTACAAAGGTATAGGGATCCTAGGTCTGGCTCTTTCATGTTCCCTGGTTGGTGGCCCAGGCTCTATGAGGCCCCATGGTCCCAGGATAGTTGACTGTGTCTTCCAGCAGTGTCTTTGATCTCTCGGACTTGCACACATCTATCTGTAACTCTTCCACAAGACTACCCAGGCTCAGTCTGATGTTTGGATATGGGTCTCTGCTCTGCATCTGTCTCTATTTGTTGCTGGATGAAGCCTCTCAGGAGACAGTTATTCTAGACTCCTATCTGGAGGCATAGCACAGTATCATTAATAGTTTCAGGGGTTCTTGGCAAGTTTCTTATCACTTAAATATAATTTAAACTCTTCAAAAATCATTACATAACTTTACAATGATTTCCCTCATATTTTAGAACTTGTGTGTAGTGGGCTTTTGTTTTTAATTGTCTTGTTCAACCTGGATCATTCATTTCCACAGCTGTTTTAGTTGCTCTGAGTTAAAGTAAGGCCCTGGAGTTTCCCTTAGCCATCAGTCCAAAAATGTCATATGTTACTGAAAATGCAAAACCCCAGTGTTCCGATTATTCTGCTGTCCTACAACTGAATCAGATACAACTGGAAACGTTGTTGGTGAAGACACGGTCAACAGTTTGGTTATATCTAAGACCCTTCTTTATCTGTAAACTTGGATTTTTATTAGTCTGAGAATTAGTCAAGAATTGCTGGGTAGTAATTTCATCGTTTCTTTGGCCACCATTCCTTCTGAAGTAGACAGCAGTCAGATTCAATGTCTCTGTGCTGTTGGGTTGATTAACCACCGTTAGCTAGCTTTCAGCTGTTAGAAGGTAGTGTAATCCCATCTCCAGCTCTAAGGTGCAGCTTACTTGAGCCACCCTCTGGTTTTCCCTGTGCAGCAGCAGCTGCTTTCTTGCTCCAGAGGAGAGGCTTGCGGAAAAGGACAGGCACAGTTCACCTCCAAATGGCGGGGCCCTGTATCAGGACCTTTGAAGCCCTTTTTTAACTAAGATGGATCCGAGAGGCTGTGCTTCCTGATTGCTCCTTGGAGATAAATGGGGCTCATAACACTGTGTCTGTGTTCTGAGCCCCATCTCATGTTTCATGCTGTAACTGCAGCTGAGGCTCAGTTCGAAAGAGCTGAAAAGGTTTCTCTTCCTCTGGAAGCTGGGTTTAGAACTCTTTTTCTTTTTCAGTTTGGTGCCACAAGGCACCTTCAGCTTAAGATGCTGTTAGGTTTCCTTGCAGCACATAAAAGACACCTCTTTTACACATTTCTGATATATGGATGATTAGGGTAAAATTTGGACACTTAAAGAGTAAGTTTATGCATCCTTTTATTCCTCTCTAAGTAAACAGGCCGTGTTTCTTTTGTTGTTGATTATCATTTTGCAACCAGTAATTCTACTTGGGAACTTCTTCAAGCATCATCCTCTACTCTTCTGGGTCCATTGTTTTCCAATGCCTGTGCCAGTGAATTCATCAGCCACCTAGCAGTCCCTCCTTCCTTCTCTCCCTCCCTCCTTCCCTTCTTTCTTATCTCCTCCCTCATCTATCCCCCTCCTTCCTTTCTAATTTCTTTTTTCTCCTTTTTTCTCCTATCATCTCTCCATTCCCCACTTTTAAATTTATTGCTTTATCCTTTTCTTTTTCAGAAAATGGGTTAAGCCCAGTTCTCTCTGAATCATAGGGAAGGAGTGCCTGGAATCCCATACTCCACACATCCCATTTCTTCTGAAATGGAGTTGGGCTGTGCCTTAATAGTTTAAGACTCTTCTTCCTTACCTAAAGGTATTGTTTTGTCAAAAGCAGTTTTGTGAGGGATGCTGGGAAGGCCATCCTCCAATCAGTAATCATAAATATATACGTTCATCTATATCTCCTCAGATATGAACAGATATCGTGCTGTTTTCTGACAGTCATTACAGCAGATTTCCTGCCTCAGTGACTTAGGTTGGAGCAATCCAGATCAGTAGTTATTGCCAAGAGTTTCTGCAGATCTGACAAGCCAAAAGGTCTATTACATCAGGATTTATGGAATATGCTCTATTACTATTTCTTTCT
This sequence comes from Montemys delectorum, assembly GCA_019843815.1. Lineage (NCBI taxonomy): Eukaryota > Metazoa > Chordata > Mammalia > Rodentia > Muridae > Montemys > Montemys delectorum. Next base: position 25,405 of record JADRCD010198953.1, on the reverse strand, counting down.
ATTTTAACTCATTCATAAAATTGAATATACTTATAGAGTTGTATAATACATGCATTCCTTGTATAGTGTTCAAATTGAGCTAAAACATATTTATCATTTCAAATACTTATCCTTTATGGAAAAAATTCAAAATTCTTCTTTTAGTTTCTTTGTGGCCAGACATAATTTTTATGTCTTATCTGGAGAACTAGTAAACTTGCCTCTGACTAAAGCCAGTCTGAGATGAAAGGGTAGGTAAATGTACTCTTCAGTTCACATAGAGTGATTTTTGGTTTAAGATACAGTGATTTAAGTAGTGAATATGGTTGAGTTATCAGACCAAAGACAAAAGAAGGGAATGAAGGAGATAGAGAGGAGAGGAGTGAGACCAACAGATGGAGAGATAGGATATATAGAGACATAAAGATATGTGGGTATACACACATATGTGTAGATGATATATATTTACATATATACATATATATACATAAATACATTTATTAGTGTTTCTGATCTGTTTTCTGCCATTGGTTGGCTTTGTCTTGATATAGATATCAATAGCATATAGCACTGTTTACATCAAGGAGTATACATGGACTCAGAAAAATGTATTTAATAGGGTCATAAGTAATATGTCCACACATCTGCATGGTTTTAAGTTATATGGATGTCCTTACTGATGAAGAGGACCAACACACAAAAAAAGCATCGTAAGTACTACCCAGCAAAGCAGTGATAGAATAGTATCATAAGCTTTCCCTCAAAATTCTTTGCATGTGTATGTGTGTGTGTGTTTGTGTGTGAGTACACATGCATTGATGCCATAGTATGTGAGTGGAAGTCAGTGGACAATTCACAATGTTGGCCATCCACCATCTTGATATGGATCTTTAGAATGTGAACCTCTTTTCTCATACTTGCTCAGAAAGCAGGCTATCTACTGAGCCGTCCCTCCAGCCCCTAGATGTTTCTATTTCTTCTTATCATAGTTTTAGTAGAGCATATATTATTGAATGAAAAAGGAAAAGATTAAATCCACTGAAGCATTTCAAAGCTACAAGCAAGTACAAGGGAAATTATGGTAACTTTAATGCAGGCAGAGTATATAATCATCCACTGTATGAAAAGTTGGATCCTTAAGGGGAAACAAAATATATCTCTAAGCATCATTATAACTAAAAGGGACACGATGAACAAATTAAACCAAGCAAACAACCTGTTTTAGAATAGTCTGTCCCTCAGGAAGGCCAACATATTAGCATTTTGTGTGTATCAGTAGCCCTCCTTCCACTTGAATATGACACCAAGGATTATCTGTGAAATGTGGGTTCATTTCAGCTGTCACTTCTGCTCTCATTTATGGTAGAACCAGCACGTTTTTACAAGTCGATAAGCAAATTAACTTCAATTTTTTTAGAAAGTGTATCTTCTTCCTTCTTATCTCTTTTTCTATCATGTTGATCAAGAGTTGACTGTTTGTTAAGGCTCTCTCCATATGAAACTTAAAATATCTTCCAAATCTAAATAATAATTTAAATTTTGATTGGTTTTCACTAGCATCCTTACATAAGTATTTATTTATGTAATTAAATAACTATAGTGGTTTCAATATAAACTGCCCATTACTTTCTTGTTACTATTCATTTGTATGAAAAGATAACAAAAGTCTTTATTATATAATTTTCTTTGAATACCAAATGACTTAATTAAGTGCCCAAATAGACCAAATCTGTGTTATTCTGTCAATACTATTTTAAAGCACCGCCAGAGCCCTGCCTTCTCTCTTATCCATTTAAAGACTTTCCCCACTTGTGTGGAAGTAGATGTTTTTATCCTCAGAAATTCTTTATTGATTATATTATCAAAAATTATTTTTCTTTTACACAAAACAGGCAATAAAGGCATAATTCTTCTATCCTGCTTGTAGGGCAGAGTAGCTCATATACATGAAGCTCTAATACATGTGCTTTGCTTCATAAATAGTTCCCATCACTGAAAGTCACTTAGTAGGTGCTGTAAATTCCCAATCTACTCTTTCTTTTTTTCTTGAAAATATTATCATGAATTCCTAGAAGAAAGACTATATTGCATACATCTTGATTCTAATCTTTAAGAAAAATTTTATATTTAATACATGGGCCTATGTATAACATGTGAATATCGATGTCTACCAAGGCCAGAAGAGGACATTGGATTCCCTGTAGTTGGAGTTTCAGGTGGTTGTAATCTGTTTGATGTGAGTTTTGAGACCTGACCTAGGATCCTCTGCATGAGCCGTAAACACATGTGTTCTTAATTGCTAGGCCATCTCTTAAGACAGATAGTTGAATTTGCTGAATTTGCCCCTAATATATACTGGGTATGTTATTTTTACATTGATGGCTGACATTTCTCATTCACCAACCAGAAAAATTGAATCTGTACAGATAATACAATGTTCGTAGAAGCCATTGTAGAGCCATGATTTAAGCTAGCCATATGGAAATAAACTCAGGTTCTAGACTAAGCCTATTTTTCTCTCCTAGGTACCATGTGTTTTGATGCTAGGAACTTAGAACACTGTGAATGTCATTCCTGTTTTAGTAAAAGTGATTACCCTATGCTATTTTGCAAAGATTAAATGAAATTGAGTATGCAAAGGACCTAGCACAAACGATAATAACTTCACATGCTTAATAACTATTATTAATTATAATATTGCTACTTAAATATAGTTACATGAGGGACAGACTAGTCAAATGACTAACAGCAATTTCTTCATCTATAAATAGAGGTAATTCTTATTTATTAAAGGATTAAAAATGTGATACAATTCACAAAAAGTTCCCATCCAATTGTCTTCACAATGTAGATGCTCAGCAAATGAAACTCATTTCCTACCATACTGCACACACATCTCACTTGTTGATATCACACACTAGTAACTCACTTGTTCTTTCAACAGAGGGCTTCTTTGAAATTCTCCTGCATTGCATGTGCTGCACTGTTGTGGAAGCTTTAGTACACGAAGGCCTGAGGACATGCAGACCTTTGGTTATGAAAGTCATGGGAATGTGGTGAATAACCTTTACTCATCTTCCACCACTGTCACCATGTGCCATTCCCCAAGTCCCCATGGATATCTACAGTCTCCAATTTTTAAGAACAGTCCCTTTGACTCTTATAAATATTATCTTCAGAGAGCCCTGTCCTAGTATATTGCTCCCATATTTGGTTCCTATTTTTCTGAGCTGTGATTGCTTTGTTTGTACAAAGTGAGGGGGTCATGAGACAGTTCTGGCACTCACCCTGACTTTCTGAAGGAGAAGTTCTCGTTAAGGCCCAGATATTTCCTTCTATGAAGTTCTCTAATAAGATGCACTTGCACAGCGCTGCTTATAGGGACTGGGGTTTTATATTGAGGGCACAATTTGACAGTAATTGTTATTATTATCTCTTTATTAAGAGATCAGCATTCAGACTGCAATTTTCAAGCTTGCCAGTTTGACCACAAAGTCCTTAGCAACACTGACAGTCCAATTACATTTGTGCATATTTCTTTCCTGATTTGAATCAAGGCAATTTCCAAGGATGTGAAATCACCGAGGTACCTGTTAATTGACTGGGGTTGGTAGCTGTCTCCCAGAACCAGCAACAGGGTTGCAGAAGCGTTCATGAAATACCATGTAGTATGGCCATTGGAAGCTTTTGATGTTTTTCTTCACTAAAAAATCCATGACATCTGATATTCACATGATATTTCATATTGCACATGAAACTGTTTGGCTGGATTATAACACCAGGGGATTTCTTCCCATACCATGGTACAGCCAAGGGAGCAAAGCAGAGTGAGATAAACCAGTATCTGGTCAGTTCAGATTTAGAGTTTGATACATTGTGGCTTGTTACCTTAGCAACAATCCATACTGACCCCATGTCACTACAAAACCACCAATCACAAAAATAATATTAAATCAGCTCTATATACTATGTTTAGCAGGGCTATAAAACGGACTAATGCATTTTGCAAAGTTATGTTTGCTTCTGTTTTTTGCTTTGTTTTGTTTTTCTACTTAGTTTGAACTTAGGCCTTTCTATTTTTTTCATATAACCAGTTTTCTATCACCGAGAAGTTAATAGATCTTTCCTGATGGTATACAACACGTGAAAACATACATTCTGTTAAGATTCAAAAATGTATCCATTAGTATTATATGCATTGTAAAAAGAAAAGAACATATTCAAGTAGGCTTGCCACAGAACATTTATTAGGTGCCTGTGAGCCACAACTGGACAGTGAGCGGAATGCCAAGCATCCGTTCCTCTGCCTTGGATGTCCATGGCAAGGCAATGTCTTAGCAAAAAACACTGCAAGTAGAAAAGGTGACCCCCAACTTTCTGTTAACTCTTGTAGAGAGTCTATTGACTCCAAACCTTGTACTCAGACTTCCAGAGTTTAGTGAAATATCCTTATTGTTAATTTTCATTGCTGGCCAGCAATATTAATAAAAATTAAGCTTAACATCTGAGCATAGAATCACATTCTAGAGGTTCTAGTTTAATTTATAAATGCCTTTCAGAAATGAGTTGGTTTTGTGGTACCCTACTACAGCAATAAATAGAGATGGTGCAGAGGTGAGAGTCCACAGCCTGCTCGTCCATTGATTACATCCAGACATTAATTTCCACCCTTAATTGCCTTGCTTGTCACTCTCACCTCTGTAGTATTTATGTATGCATGAAGATTGGTTTGATCACCACTCTTGGGTTTTGAACTATTTAACACACAATCAGTTCTAGGAATGCCCTTCATAGCCCATCTAGAGTTGCTTTAAATGAATAACTATAATGTGATATTTAATAAAGTGGATCTTAAATCACAGACTGTAAAAGTTCACCATCTTTGCAATACTAAGTTTTCTTTGCCCATGCAAGAGTGTGTTAGTCAGATCAAAATTACCACACACACACACTACATCTGGATTCAAGGTGCCATAGAAAACGATATATATAAACCAGGAAACTTTTTGCTTCTTCATGAAGGATAAGGCTTTGCAAAAATGTTTAACCTATGTAGCTAAAGTTGTATAAGTCTTTAATTCTTTTTGTATTATTATTTTTTATTTCATGTTCATTGGTGTTTTGCCTGCATGTATGTGTGAGGATGTCAGAAGTCCTGAATCTGGAGTTATAAACAGATATGAGCTATCATGTGGGTGCTGGGAATTGAACCTAGAATTTCTGGAACAGCAGCCAGTGCGCTTAACTACTGAGTCATCTCTCTAGCCCCAAATCTTTAGTTCTTAGCTGTTACATTATATTAAATAAAATGGTATATTAGGGTTTTTTTTTTTAAAAAAAAATAAAAGTGTTATTTCATTTAGGAAGGAGACTATCTCTCTTGGTTGGATCTTGCCTTGGATTTTGGATATTTGCAGCATGACTATTAGTTTAATTGTGAGATGCCAACCTGCTAACTTTTTTAATTTTTATTTTTTAATTCTTTTATTGGATATTTTCTTTATTTACACTTCAAATGTTATGCTGTTTCCAAGTTTTTTCCCTCCTGGAAACCCCCTATACTATTCCCTCATCCCCCTGCTTCTATGAGGGTGCTCCTCCACCTACCCACTCATTCCCACCTCCCCTTCCTCGATTCCCCTACATAGGACCAAGGACCTCACCTTCCATTGATACCTGACAAGGCCATCATCTGCTATGTATGCAACTAGAGCCATGTGTACTCCTTGGTTGATGGCTTAGTCCCTGGGAGATCTGGCGGGGGTGACTCTGGATGGTTGATATTGTTCTTCCTATGGGGTTGCAAAGCCCTTCAACTCCTTCAGTCCTTTCTCTAACTCCTCTATTGGGGACCCCACACTCAGTCTAATAGTTGGCTGTGAGCATTTGCCTGTGTATTTGCAAGGCTCTTGCAGGGCCTCTCAGGAGATAGCTATATCAAGCTCCTGTCAGTATGCACTTCTTGGCATCTACAATAGTGTCTGGTTTTGTTGATAACGATATATGGGGTGAATCCCCAGGTGGGACAGTCTCTGCATGGCCTTTCCTTCAGTCTCTGCTCTACACTTTATCTTTATATTTGTTCCTATGAGTATTTGGTTTTCCTTCTCAGAAAGACAGAAACAACCACATTTTGGTTTTCCTTATTCTTGAGCTTCATGTGGTCTGTGAATTGTATCTTGAGTATTTGGAACATTTGGGCTAGTAATCACTTATTAGTGTATACTGTGTGTGTTCTTTCACTCAAGATGACATTTTCTAGTTCCATCCATTTGCCTAAGAATTTCATGAATTCATTATTTTTAATAGCTGAATAGTACTCCATTGTGTAAATGTACCACATTTTCTGTATACATTCCTCTGTTGAAGGACATCTGGGTTCTTTCCAGCTTCTGGGTATTATAAATAAGGCTACTATGAACATAATAGAGGATGTGTCCTTATTACACATTGGAGCATCTTCTAGGTATATGCCCAGGAGTGGTATAGCTGGGTCCTCAAGTAGTACTATATCTAATTTTCTGAGGAGCCACCTGACTGATTTAAAGAGTAGTTGTACCAGCTTGCAATCCCACCAACAATGGAGGAGTGTTCCTCTTTCTCCACATCCTCACCAGTATCTGCTGTCACCTGAGTTTTTTATTTTAGCCATTCTGACTTGTGTGAAGTAGAATCTCAGGATTGTTTTGATTTGCATTTCCCTGATGACTAAGGACGTTGAATGTTTCTTTAGGTGCTTCTTGGCCATGTGATATTTCTCAGTTGAAAACTCTTTGTTTAGCTCTTTACCCCATTTCTAATAGGGTTATTTGATTCTGGGGTGCCTAACTTCTAGAGTTCTTTGTATATATTGTATATTAGCCCTCTATCAGATGTAGGATTGGTAAAGATCTTTTCCCAATTTGTTGGTTATCTTTTTGTCTTATTGACTATCTCTGTTGCCTTACAGAAGCTTTGTAATTTAAAGATGTCCCATTTGTAGATTCTTGATCTTAGAGCATAAGTCATTGGTATTCCGTTCATGAATTTTTGCCCTGTGCCCATGTATTCAAGGCTCTTCCCCACTTTCTTCTCTATAACTTTTAGTGTATCTGTTTTTATGTGGAGGTCCTTGATCCACTTGAACTTGAGCTTTGTACAAGGAGATAAGAATGGGTCAATTTACATTTTTCTACATGCTGACCGCGAGTTAAACCAGCACCATTTGTTGAAAAGGCTGTCATTTTTATCCACTAGATGGTTTTAGCTCCTTTGTCAAAGATCAAGTGGCTATTTGTGTGTGGGTTCATTTCTGGGTCTTCAATTCTATTCCATTGATCTTTCTGCCTATCTCTGTATCAATACCATGCAGCTTTTATCACTATTGCTCTGTAATACAGCTTGAGGTCAGGGATGGTAATTCCCCGAGAAGTTCTTTTATTGTTAAGAATAGTTTTCGATATCCTAGGTTTTTTTGTTATTCCAGATGGATTTGTAAATTGCTCTTTCTAACTCTATGAAGAATTGAGTTGGAATTCTGATGGGGATTGCATTGATTCTGTAGATTGCTTTCAGCAAAATGGCCATTTTTACTAATACTGTCAATCCATGAGCATGGGAGATCTTTCCATTTTCTGAGATTTTCTTTGATTTCTTACTTCAGAGACTTGAAGTTCTCATCATACAGATCTTTCACTTGTTTGGTTAGAGTCACACTAAGATATCTAATATTATTTGTGACTATTGTCAAGGGTGTCATTTCCCTAATTTCTTTCTCAGCTTCTTTATTCTTTGGGTAGAGGAAGGCTACTGATTTGTTTGAGTTAATTTTATATCCAGCCACTTTGTTGAAGTTGTCTATCAGCTTTAGGAGTTCTCTACTGGAATTTTTGAGGTCACTTAAGTATATGATCATATCATCTGCAAATAGTGATATTTTGACTTCTTCCTTTCCAATTTGTATTTCCTTTTGTTGTCTAATTGCTCTAATTAGAACTTCAAGTACTATATATTGAATAGATAGGGAGAGAGTGGGCAGCCTTGTCTGGTCTCTGATTTTAGTGGGATTGTTTCAAGTTTCTCTCCATTTAGTTTGATGTTGGCTACTGGTTTGCTGTATATTGCTTTTACTATGTTTAGGTAAGGGCCTTGAATTCCTGATATTTCCAAGACTTTTATCATGAAGGGATGCTGAATTTTGTCAAATGCTCTTTCAGCATATAATGAAATGATCATGTTGTTTTTTCTTTGTGTTTGTTTATGTAGTGGATTACTTGATGGATTTCCATATACTGAACCATCCCTGCAAGCCTGGGATGAAGCCCACTTGATTGTGATGAATGATCTTTTTGATGAGTTCTTGGATTCAGTTGGCAAGACTTAATTGAGTATTTTTGCATCAATGTTCATAAAGGGAAATTGGTCTGAAGTTCTTTTTCTTTCTTTGGTCTTTATGTGGTTTAGGTATAAGTGTAATTGTGGCTTCTTAGAATGAATTGGGTAGTGTTCCTGCTCTTTCTATTTTGTGGAATAGTTTGAAGAGTATTGATATTAGGTCTTCTTTAAAGGTCTGATAAAATTCATCACTAAACCCATCTGGTCCTGGGCTTTGTTTTGGTTGTGAGATTATTAATGACTGTTTCTATTTCTTTAGCGTTTATGGGACTGTTTAGATGGTTTATCTGATCCTGTTTTAACTTTGGCACCTGTTATGTGTCTAGAAAAGTCCATTTCATCTAGATTTTCCAATTTTGTTGAGTATAAGCTTTTGTAGTAGGATCTGATGATCTTTCGAATTTCCATGGTTTCCATTGTTATCTATCCCTTTTCATTTCTGATGTTATTAATTTGGATACTATGTCTGTGCCCTCTAGTTAGTCTGGCTAAGGGTTTATCTGTCTTGTTGATTTTCTCAAAAAAATAAAAAATAAAAAGAAAGGAAAAAAGCCTTTTCTTTTTGTTGATTTTTTGTTTAGTTCTTTTTGTTTCTACTTGGTTGATTTCAGCCTTGAGTTTGATGATTTCCTGCCATCTACTCCTCTTTGGTGTGTTTGTTTCTTTTTCTTCTAGAGCTTTCAGGTGTGCTGTCAAGCTGTTAGTGGGAGCTCTCTCCAGTTTCTTTTTTGGAGGCACTTAGAGCTATGAGTTTTCCTCTTACCACTGCTTTCATTCTTTCACTGTGTCAAATAAGTTTTGGTATGATATGTCTTCATTTTTTTTTTTTGAGATAGGGTTTCTCTGTGTAGCCCTGGCTGTCCTGGAACTCACTCTGTAGCCCAGGCTGGCCTCAAACTTGTGATCCTCCTGCCTCTGCCTCCTTCAGCAAATCCTACAAGCGTGCACCACCACAACTGACTTCATTTTCATGAAATTCTAAAAAGTCTTTAATTTCTTTCTTTATTTCTTTCTTGACCATGTTATCATTGAGTAGAGTGTTGTTCAGCTTCCATGTGTATGTGGGCTTTCCTTTGTTTTTGATGGAATTTAAGACAAGCCTTAGTCCATGGTAATCTGATATGGTGCATGGGATTATTTCAATCTTCTTGTATCTGTTGAAGCCTATTTTGTGACCAATTATATGGTCAGTTTTGGAGAAGGTACCATGAGGTGCTGAGAAGAAAGTATATTCTTTTGTTTTAGGATGAAATGTTCTATAAGTATCTGTTAGATCCTTTTGGTTCGTAACTTCTGTGAGTTTCACTATATCTCTGTTTAGTTTCTGTTTCCATGATCTGTCCATTGCTGAGAGTGGGGTGATGAAGTCTCCCACTATTATTGTGTGGAGTGCGATGTGTGCTTTGAGCTTTAGTAAAGTTTCTTTTATGAATTTGGGTGCCCTTGCTTTTGGAGCATAGATGTTCAGAATTGGGAGTTCATCTTGGTAGATTTTTCCTTTGACTGTATGAAGTGTCCTTCCTTATCCTTTTTGATAACTTTTGGTTCAAAGATGATTTTATTCAATATTATAATGGCTACTCCAGCTTGTTTCTTGGGACCATTTGTTTGGAAAATTGTTTTCCAGGCATGTACTCTGAGGTAGTTTTTGTCTTTGACACTCAAGTGCATTTCCTGTATGCAGCAAAATGCTGGGTCCTGTTTAAGTATCCAATCTGTTAGTATATGTTTTTTTTTAATTGGGGAATTGAATCTATTGTTGCTAAGAAATATTAAGGAGTAGTGATTGTTGCTTCCTGTTATTTTTGTTGTTAGAGATGCAATTATGGTTTTTGTGGTTCTTTTGGATTTGTTCAAATATTACTTTCTTGCTTTTGCTAGGGTGTAGTTTCCCTCCTTGTGTTGGCATTTTCCATCTATTATCCTTTGTAGGGCTGGATTTGTGGAAAGATATCATTTAAATTTGTTTTGTCATGGAATATCTTGGTTTCCCCATTTATGTTAATTCAGAGTTTTGCTGATTATAGTAGCCTGGGCTGGCATTTGTATTCTCTTAGGGTCTGTATGACATTTGCCCAAGTTTTTGTTTTAATTTCCTGAAAGTAATCTCCCTTCCCCTCCCTTTTTTCTTTATATCTTTCAGTTCTCCCTTCCTTTTGAGATACCATCTTGATAGTTAGTGGTGGCTATCCTAGTACTTGATTTGTAGCCCAAGTTTTCTTCAAAATTATCACATCTTTCTTCCTTATTACAGTTTATTATAATTTTAGATGATTCCATTCATCACAGCTTGGAAAGGCTTGAGTCGAGATCATGAAGTGATAAATTGTATTTCTTTTACAAAAATCCAGGCCCATCCCGACTTACTCAGTCACTCCAGTAAGGTTCCAATGATGAAGTTTCTACAACGTTTAAAAACAATGCTATAGACCACAGACCAACCGTTCAAATGCATGAACCCGTGGGCAAGACTGGATATTCAATCCAGGACACTGACCATTTTAGTTATTTGTTGTCTTCCTAAGATTTTTATCATTTCCATGAAACTGAAAGGTCCAATTGCTATAATTTGATTTTCCAGAGGCTTTTGTGCTAGAATGCTCATCATATCGTATACAGTACAGTACTGTTGACAGCTTGAAAATAATTGTGTCTGTAAGTAATCACTTAATAGTTATATAACGTTTGAAAAGTTACTTAACTTTTTGAGTACTAATTTCCTCACATGTGAAGGGCTACTTTGAGAAATAAATTGAACAATATATTTTAACATTGCCACTTGTTCATAATAATGGTCAAATAAATGCAGGTATAGTTCTCATAAGTATTATGTATTGTTATGTCAGGTTGATATAATTTAGGATAATGAACAGCATATTACATAGTAATGAAATCTTTTATGCAAATTTAATCTTAGCCATCAAAGTCATATGCTACTCTTAGATCAATTTTCTCTTGTCTTCCAACATTTAGTTGTCTTCATTACTCAAAACAATGACACATTCTCAGTGATTGACTCACAAGTTATAGCTTTTTAGTTTAAGTAATGGAAGATCAAGGATGAATGACCTTTCTAGGTTTCTTGAATTGTAGAAGATCTCATTTGGACTTTGAGACTGCCTTGTAGTAGAAGATTCTCCTTGTGTTAGGGGAAAACTCTCCTAATACAGAGGATTTGAGTATTTTGCTGATTAAATTTTATTTTTGTTTATCTTGATGTTCTAGAACAATCCAAAACCAAAGTGTTGTCTCATTGTACCCAGAGAAGGACACTTAGATATTTTGTGTGCTTTGATTTTTGGTTTGAGACATAATATCAATGTGTCAATAATTCTTGGCTTTATTGGATTTTTCTTTGCTCTAAAATCTTGAATTTGTTTCTGGATTATGGATTAATCCCTTCAACCTTTGAATCTTGATATCTTTTTCTAGAATATTTCCACTCAGTCTTTGATTTATTATTCATTACATTATAAATATTAGTGAGTATTAAACTTTTAGAACATCTCAGTTTTTTGATATTTAAAAATTAGAGCAAAATACTCTAAAAGATGACTTTTTAAAAATGTGTGAGACTACTCAAAGAATCAAAGCAGTCCTTGAATTTTCAAAATACAATCAACTATTTTGTAAAACTAGAAATTTAACCTGTTGATCAGAGTCCTTTTTTTAAAGTCTCATTTTAAGTGTATTAACTCTCATTCAACTTGAAGGTCATCCATCATTTAAGAAAAACACTATAGTTAAATAGGCCACCTAGGGGTTTAGAAATTGGGTCTTTCAATTCTTGTGTAGAGTGAGTTATTATTTTTAATGATCTAAAATTGCTCACCATTTAGGTTTTAACATCTGTGACTGACTATAAAAGCTAAATTACCCTTTAGATTTTCTTTTCCATTGGCTATCATGTCTGATTTATACTTTAGAGTGATTGGATGTACCATGTGGTAGTGTAAGCCATTGATTGGAGTTACATCTAATATGACATTTAATTTAATCAATGCCCTTTAATGAATACCCATTACAGGCTCTGCATGAAGTTTGACAGTGGGAATAACAAGGCACTTAGGGTAAGACATTTTCTAAGTATAGAGGCTGTCACTTGACATAACTAGTTGATTTGATCTGTTTTCCAAAACAATCATATTAATCAATGGGAAAAGCCATTATCCGAACTTGTATAAACATAGTGGTAGAATTACTTCTCCAGTCCTTTCTATTTTGACTGGCTGTTTTGGCAATGTAAACAGACAGCCTAAGATGGTCGGAAACAGTGAAACTTTGGTTCATGCTTTTTCCACTTCCAGATATAGCTTGATGGCTGCTGGAGTGAAATGATGATTGAGTAGATGGACTGGCAGTCCATCACCAATCACCAATCACCAATCACCAATTGAGAAAATGCCTTACAACTGGATCTCATGGAGGCATTTCCTCAACTGAAGCTCCTTTCTCTGTGATAACTCCAGCTTGTGTCAAGTTGACACAAAAACAGCCAGTACAGGATCCGAGGAGAATGGGATAGTCCTTGGATTTCCCATTGAGTATGTCAAGAAGGAAGCTGAATGATTCTATCTCAAGGAGGAGAGAGGAAGAATCTGGAAATAAGGAGATTATTAAGGTCCTATTGAGGTACCTCAATATCCATGCTGAACTTCTGAAGAGCATGATTTACTCCTTAGAAAGTAGTTCAAGCATGTTCAGGTTTATAGAACAGAAAAAATATAAGCTGTGTAGTCAGAAAAATGTACGGTGTTTAGTTTCACGTCTCATTTTTTATGTAACTTTGAACACTTAATCATTTTGAGCTGGAGTTTAAATAAAATGATACACGCAAATATCTGGAATAACCTTATGTATACAGCACCCCTCCAATGATGTAAGATGTCATCAAACTAAGTTGTTAAATGTATAGGTCTCAAGAAGGACATTAAGTACAAAAGGGAGCACTTATACATTGTCATATATTTAAATTGGAAAATTAAATTTATATATTGAAAATGTGAGGAAACTATGAAATACTTTGGAATGGTAAAAGTAGAAAATAAAGTGTTCCCTGTACCCTTTGGGTTATCTTTACCTTTTGCTATCTTTAAGAGTTTTGTGGTTGTGTAAAGCATAGAAAAATTAGAGATATAAATGAATTTTGATTATTGAAATAGCAATAAATTATTCTAAATAAGAGTTATTAGTTCATCATTTCTGCTTCTCCCTTTGTAAGATAACCTTACAATTTCTTTGAACTGGTTGCAAGCTATCTCTGACCCCTTTATTCATTAATGAGTTAAGTGAGATCTTGATTACTTGTGTTTATATTATGTTTTTATTAACTATCACTCTGCCTTTATAAATTGCTTTCAATAAAAACAAAAAATAATTCTTTGACTAGGGAGATGACTCAGTGGGTCATGTGTGCACATTGCACAGATAATGACCTATGTTAAATCCCTAGAACATTTGTAAGAAAATGATGTGCATGATATACACTTATAATGCCAGTGTTCACAAGGCTAAAGAAACATTAAATTTGAAGCTTTCCTGGGACTCAGTGGTCAGCCCTCCCAGATTGCTTGATAAGCTCCAGAGTAGTGAGAGACTGATTCCCATCTTACTTCCCACTAAAACAAAGGTGAGTAGATCATGAGGAGGAATATCTAAAGATTTTCTCTGGATTCGACAGGTATTCACACACATATATGCGTCCACATATACAAAGATCCTTCAAACTGAGTGTGAATATTATTTTAAAAATCCAAGGAAATAAAGGTAGAAGTTACATACTTCTACCTTTGAAGAAGTTAATTTGAAGATGGAATAAATGACAACCATCACTGGACCTGAATCATAATTATAATATAATAAAATTATTGAAATATTTTATTGCAATATGTCATGAAAAACCCTTAAGCAAGGTCATGGATATTCTGAAAAAATAAATAAAAACTTCAATTTGGTTTTGAAAAACATTTAATTAATGTAAGTAGAATGAAATTCTTTACTACAGACTCTAAGAGTATTTTTGTTTGTTTGTTTTGTCTTATTTTAATGTGATAGAGGGGACAGAGAGAGGAGTGAGGGGGAGGATCCCAAATATTTTAAACTTATGTTGGTGTGGATCTTCTCTTCCTTTTATTTTGAAGTATTGAAATTAATCTTGCATTTGCGTGCAAACAACAGAATTGTCTTAAAAATACAATGTAAAGGAAAGCCTGGGGAATTTCTATGAGCAGTCTGAAGTAGAGGGAGGCATGTGATATAATTGTTCCTTCCAGACAGTTTTCCTTAGTCGACTTCCCTTGTCCATAGAGAATGTGAGTCTCACCTGGAGTGACAACAGTGGCAGGAAACTGTCCAACTGAACTTGACCCTGGATGAGACCATCTAGGCATGACCATGACTCTCATAATAAACACCGCAGATATTTAAAAATAATTTAAAAGACATGATACTTTTATGCTTTAAACATAACATTAGAGCTATAATAAAATTTCTATTATAGCCAAGCTGTACCAATCACTTCAATATCAACATATGCTTCTAGTGATCTAGGAAGCAGTGTCAGGGACAGAGAGGGAGCACAAAGATGGTCATCTATTAAGATTAAAATCAAGATCCAACCAGGTGATAGTACAGGCCTTTACTCCCAGAACTCTGGAGGCAGAGGCAGGTGAATCTCTGAGTTCAAGGCAAACCTCGTCTACAGAGCCAGTTTCAAGACAGCCAGGTCCACACAAAGAAATCCTGTCTCAGAAAAACAAAAATCCAAAACCAAAATAAGACTAAAAATCCCCCAAAACAAAAACAAAAACAAAGAAAGAGAAAAAATAAAAAAAGAGGAAAAGTACTCAAAATCCTAAAGTCATTTGTCCTGAGAAGCTTTAAAACACATTGAGATAAAAATAAACAAACAAATGACAAACAAAACAAAACCATACAGCATTCTATTACGAAAGTGTTCATATAAGCTGCACAAACTGCTTCACAATTCTTTTGGGAGTCTCTATTTAAACTGCTAATTTAATGAATCTAAAATGTTTTAGTAAACTATTTTTTAGATGACTTTTGTATGTGTGTGTGTGTGTGTGTGTGTGTGTGTGGTATATATACATATTCATGTGAATGTACACTTCTGTACAGGTAAGCATGCACATACATGATTTTGGAGGCCAAAAGTCCATCTTGGATGTTTTCTTTAACTGTTCTCTCTTATTTTTTGAAACAAGGTCTCTCACTAGACCTGAAACTCAGGAGCTCCATGGCTTCTCCTGTCTCTGTCCCTATAGTGTTCCAATTACACATGAGTACTGTCATGTCTGGGCTTTTACACTGGATCAGGGAATCCAAATTCAGATCCTTAAGACTGTGTAGTGAGCATTTTACAGATCGAGATACCTCCCTAACCCCCTTGTTAACATTTTAGGCAATTAAAACACAGCCTAAGTATACATTAGTATAAAGGAGTAAAGGCAATAGCCTTAATCCTTAACGAAATGGCAAAGATTTGAGTTTAGCACTAATGAGATGTTATAGAATGTTAAAAGTAGAAACTGATCTCTTCACTTAAAGGACCATGTGGTCTGACTGAAGAGTTAATAATAATGTGTTACAAAAAGATGAGTTAGAAAACAAGGCAAAGGGGATATAAGCAAGGGAGAAGGAGAGAGGCCACAATCAGAGCACAGGAAGAAAGGAACCTGGGCAAGGTGCGATAGCAGTGATCAGACAGATGAGCTCGAAAGCGGGAAAATTGGAGAAGATCAGGAAAATTCCAGAGATATTATTCAAGTCAGGTGTCTTGCTGGGCATGTAGTGCCATGGATGGTCGCAGAGAGAAAAAGACAGAGTTCTTCACATAACGAAGGGTTCATGCTTGTGAATAATGGTAAACAGTGTGGGGCACACTGAAGTCTGATGGAAAATTCAAAGAATTTTGATATTTCTTTTGGTTCTAAGTCACTAAAATGAAAGGATCTTTTGGTAAATTCTGCCAGTTTTAAATAGAATATTATTGATTCATTTTCTACATTTTATATGTTTTAAAATCAGTACTTCAGATATTTTGGGGGGGATTCAAGTCTGTGCTCACTATTTTACAGAGAGTAGACTTTTAAAGCAATTTATTTCTTCTCTGTATCCATGACACAGAGAAGTGTACTATGAGTCAATCTCCTCTGTCTCTCTCTCCACCCCCCTTCTCTTTGGCTTACTTTTTACTTTTTGTCCTTCCTGCCTTCCTTCTTTTATTTGTTTCTTCCTTTCATAGTTTGAGACAGAGCCTCATAGAGCCCAAGATGGTCTTATGTAAAGTGTGACTAAGACTTTCCTGGACTCTTAATCCTTCTTTTTGCTTCTGTTGATCAAATTCTGAAATATGCATATGCATCCCCAGGCTCAGATTTAAGTGTTTGTAATTATCCTTGGTACACCTTATTTTTACAAAAACTGTTAATTAGCTGACAAAAATCTGAAAAATATATGTGAAGTGGGAGGTAGACTTTTTAAAAGAATGCTTCAGCGATTTTTTTTTTAAAAAAAAATTAAAAGACTGCTTCAGTGATTTAAAAAATAATAATTTTGTGTCTGTTGAGTTCAGGCACAGATGCCACAGTGAACATATAGAAATCATATAGATAACAACTTTGAGGCATTGAGTCTTGCACTGCACATTTGTTTTGAGGCAAGATTTCTCTTGCTCTTACGAAGTATAGTGCATTACATGTTACCTGGCCATTGAGCTTCTGGCTGATTCTCTTGTCTCTGACTCCCATTTCCTAAAAGGACTGTTGGGATTAAAGATGCTTGCTGCTATACCCAGATTTTTTATGTGGGTTCCAAGGATTGATCTTGGAACTTGCACAGCAAGCTTATGAATCCGTAGCCATGTCTCCTGTGTAGAAGGTGAGTTTTCTTTCAGCAGTTCTGAGTATATATTCTTAGCTCAGATAGCGTTCTTTTTCTAGACCCAGGAGGCTAATTGTTTCCTTCACAAATTGTTTCCTGTTTAGGCAGTCTTCTTGCAGAGTTTTACAGGGGTTAGGTAACAGAAGCCTTGGAATGTGGGATGCAGAGTACCATCAGGTAGGAATTTATTCTCTGCCTCCCTCCCTACCCCAGTAACTTGTATTCCTGTTTCAAAGACCAAATTTTCTCTTGAGATGCTCTTTTTCTTCTCAACGTTCTATACTTTACCTGCTTTAGCTTCAAATTTCACCAGCAATAGTTTCCTGCTATTTTTTTTTTTTTTGTCAGCGTTTAACACCGTTGCACTACAAGAGACAATTCCCTTGAAAATACCTCAGTGGGACTTGGGAGCATAGTTTCTGTTTCCTGCTGTAACTCTGGCAGTAAGAACGTGTTTCACTGAAATGGATTTAAAAACAATCAGTAAATTGAGTCTACTAAACTAAGTTTTACTGAAGGTATAATTGTATTCAAATGTATTTATTACTATATTTTGTAGAGATTAATTCATCTGATAGCATAGTGAAAATTGTGGAAGACTTACTAGGCACCACTTATTAGTGGTATGAATATAGCCAGTTTATGTTTCCAGGATATGATATTATTAAAACATTAATATCATTGTAAACAAATGAGTGCTAACATAAAGGAACTACATATTCTGAACCTCTGAGATGTGTTAAGATAGATATTAGTTCATATTTTGGACATCTTCACAAGCCTGTGCATATAGGCTATTTTCTGTATGCAGACTGTTGGGGGTATTGTTCCTAAAAGCATCATTTTGTATTTTTTTTTATGTGTGAAAGAAAATGTAATATAGTTGTAGTTCAGAGTTTTAGATTATTTATGATCATTATACATGCTAAACTGTAGGACTCGAAGAAGACAAAGTAGCACAGTGTTATATAAGGAAACACTAATTCATATATTCATTGAGAGTGGCTCCCTACCACCTGTACCTCCAGCTCCGGGGGCATCTAATAACATCTCAATAGGCACCAACTCTCAAGTGCACAAATTCACACTCAGACACGAAGGTATACAAGTAATTAAACAAAAAATCTTCAAAAATATAAATAATGAAAAGAACTATTAAACTATGAATCACTCAGAACTTTAGGCTGGCTCTCTCTTATTATCTGAGAAGGACCTGGGTTCCTCTGTAAAGGTGGGTTCTCTTCCTTTGGGGCATTAGAATCCCATATTGATTCCTGCTTCACTGAGCTCACGTGAAAAAATTGTATGAATATATCTTAAACTCTGTGTAGACATAATTATCACATTTGTCCTAATTGACAATGACACATATATGAAAAAGCTCTGTCAATTTTTCGTTATAATAATATTCAAACTAAAATAGTTTATTTTTCAATTTTTTTCTAAATAAACATTTTTACCTCTTTCAAACCTTTGAGGAAAAGGACACAAAAATGGAGATTAAACCAGGTGTTCATTTTGCAAACTTTCCAGTAGACCTAACATCAGTGCATTCTCCATTCTTTCTTCCATATAAACACTATGGATCATTGGTTCTGATGGAAATGGTTACATAGACTATATTATAACTGTCAGATGGGAAGAAAAACAGCATTATGATTAATCTCAAGTAAGACAGTGAATTATCCCAAGATTCAGTTTCTTTATAATTTGTTTTCTATCTAAATCTCTTCTTGGGGATAGTATAAAAGATAGCACTATAAAAAACAGTTATAGGTTTTGCATTATCTATTCATGGCATAGTGCTATTTTGTTTTCTTTCCTATAACCTAAGAACTGAAAATCCTATGGCACTGAAGTTTGTAGTTGATGATAAATCTATAAGTGACAAGTGACAGAAGTGTGAGAGCCACTTTTCTCTAAAAGACATTGTAGACAGGGAGGAAAAATTCACCTAGGTTATTAGTTCATTTGTCAATAAGTTTTTCTCAGTTTCACAAGAATTGTTTCAGTCAACAAGAGACTCATCAATACTTCAAAATCTTTCCAACGTTGAATTAAATAAAGGCCACAGTTCTTCAGCAACTGTAACCATTAAACTAACAGGCCTCATTCTTCACACTTCCAGTTTTAGTATTAAAAATATTATGGCAGTATAGCAGTTAGAAGAAACAAACCAAATTTACAAAGGGTACCCAGGGAAGGCCGTAATATGCATAACTTTTATGCAGTTAGCTCAATGGTTCATTTCAAATTTAGCTTTCCAATTCATCTGTCTCCAGGTGTCCTCAATTTCATATCACAATCTAATTTTTTCATAGAATTTCATGTTATTGGAACATCTGAGAAAATAAAATTTCACTCGCTCAGATTACAGCTTCAGTGAGCAGACTGGTCTTATTTTTCTGCAAAATGTCCTGGCTTTGACTTCCAGGAGGGATTTCTGCATTATTAAAAGATTGTTTCTGTTCTGATACTTACATAAAACCCATTATTTAAGAGTTTCCACTGTGTTGCTACATTAATCCCCATTGTAGTATTGATGAGCCTCAAAAATGCTTGTGTTTTCCTTGATAATTAATGTTCAGTAAATAACCAAATTCCATGGTATGTGATGACTGATTATTTATTGAAACACTCCATTCTCCAAATCCACCATTTGACCCAACAGAACATTGAAGTTTCTTTTAGATATATAAACCAGATAGCAATAAAATTAGTAGGACCTAAGCTAATAGGACCAGTTATGGATCAAAACAAACAAACAAACAATAACATTTACTGCAACACTATTAATAAATCTATGTTATTGTTTTGGACTTCCCAAAGATATGAAAGTTTTTCAAATGTCTTTTTCTGATGGTTCAAGATTTCTGTTATCTCTACTACACAATTCATATAGCACTCACTCTTCCTTTTGGTTTCATTTCCTTGGCATTTCCATTTTCTTGAAATTCTTTTTGCAACATCCACTCTGTCTTGCTGTCCTAAGCTTAAGTTTTCACAAAGAGTTTCCATACATGACCTCCAAAGTTCATTGTAATATGAATGTTGTCAATATCTGTATCATGAGAGTTAAGGCTGAAAATAACTATCAAATTTCTATCCTGACCTATAAGTGATGATGTATAATGGTGACTCAGATTGCTCTGGCTACTTACAGATCCAGGTATCATGCAAGCTATCCTGTTAATGAGACTAATGCAGTCAGTGCTGTGCAAATTAAGGATATTATTCAGACTTAGGAAGCAAGAGTCCTCTGCAACATTTATAAACCATGAAAATGGCTACCATGGCAGGATAGCCATAAGGTGCAATCAGGTGCACTCACATGTCATGCTAACCAACAACTGTCTAATTGGATTTAAGGTCCACTCGACAGGAGAGAAATCTCACCTGGTGCTGGAAATCTAGCCAGCTTATCTGGGTTTCTGAGGTTGTAGACCTTAGAAAACAATCTATGGTACTTTGCTAGATGAGCATAATTCCTTATTATATTCTAAATTTTATTTTTATACACACAGATAAGTGTAGCTACCAGCTCTCACAAAAGAAGACTTTATAGCAAATGAAGACCATCACAAAAGCTACAACTGGACATAGTACATCAGATTATGAAGAACCCAGAACAAACAGATACACCACATTTATGGCCCAAGGGACATTTTGAAAAAGATAGAAAGGTTATAAGAGCCAGAATACTAGATAGTCTGTGGTGAAACCGTCTTTCATAGAAACTGCTGCTTAAATAAGTTCAAAGCAATGGTAACATCAACAGACATGTTGATGTATAAGGGAGGAGACGTCACAAGGCTCCGACTCCTACACAAAGAACAACAAACAACAAAGGACTGCTAGAAGAAGGAGAATTAGCCTCTCGCAGGGAAGAGCTCCCTTGTTGGTTGTACAATGCTGGATGGTAAATCCTGAAATCATATACATAAAAGCCCCAAGGTGGACTCATTGTGTTGTATGTTTATTTGTGCATCCACTGGAGACTTTTTGAATAGATGTATTACATGTGCATGTATGCATGTGATAGGGACAATCAAGGAAAAAGAGGCTATCAACTTGTGGGACATGGGGTTAGATAGATAGAACCTGAGTGGAGCTGGAGAGACAGAAGGGAGGAGGGAAGTAGTATAATTTAGTTTCAAAGAACAACACATTAAAAAATTATTAAAATCCTTGGATCTGGAACTCCTAGACAGTTCTGAGTTGCAATGGAAGTGCTGAGAACGTAATCTGGGTTCTCTGAAAGAGCAGTGAGTGATCTCAAGCACGCAGCTGCATCTCAGCTCTGTTAATCCTAGTTTTTGAAGAGTTGGTAGACAAATCAGATTTATTTTAAGAGAGAAAAGTAGAACAAATATGAACCACTGTTCTTTGCTTTGTAAACACCTTTTGAAAATAAATGAAATACTTTTCTTCTGGGGGTCCTTCCTTTCAAACATTATCTATTGCAGAATAAATAACCTCCCAAGGCACACACTGCCTAAAATAGTGTACTAAATATTAAATTTACAATTTTTTGTTATATTGTTTACTTGATACTTACAGTGAGGGGGAGCATGTAACAACCCAGACACTGTCAGTTCAGATGATTAATTAGTACCACAAATTATTCAAAAAATCATTTTTTATATGTAAAGGTTGATATTCTTTCCCATTGTAGACAAGGGGATACTTTTGCCAATGCTAACATTAGTAACAGGTACACTGAGTTTTTATTTGAAGCTTTTAGTATTATTTTGATATTAAAAGGTCAATAGTCATAATTAGCATCTATTTACTGTATTTATGCTTTTTGTTGTGTTTGTTTCTTCCTGTGTCTGCACGTATTTGTTTGTGTGCAGAAGACGGTGTTTTTGCTGGCCGTGGGTCAACCTAAGTGTCTTTCCTTAAAGCTGTCTGCCTGCTGTTTGAGACGGGGCTTCTCAGTGACTGGAGCTCACCAGGCAGATCAGACTGGCTGTCCAAGAAGCCCCACATATCTACCTTTCTCTGCTGCTCTAGCTGGAATACAAATTTGTTACTGATTCTTCTCCCTTTTCTAGGGCTCTGTTCCTTCTGTTGGTGTGCCATGAACAACTTTAATGCTATAGTTTTTGTTTTCTGTTATTTAATTTTATTTTGTCAAGTTTTAAAGCAATGAGTGAGTGAGTGAATGAATGAATGAATCAATGAAAACCTAGCTACTAGGTAAAGGTTCACAACTGAACTGTCAATTGTATTTGTTGAGAGAGAGAAAATCAGTTTTCTCCAACAGAGTTAAATTAGATGTATCAACCACTCCAGGACAAGTGTCATGTTCAGAAGTAGTTGTCCAACATATAATGGGCTAAGCAGTTGTGTGTGTGTGTGTGTATGTGTGTGTGTTTATAAAGTTGGATCAGTATGTAGGAGAAGAGGATCTGGAAGAAACTAGAGAAGAATATGATCAAAATATATTTAAATTTAAATATTATTTTAAGTGATAAAAAATAGAAGAAAAACCAAGAAAATAAAAAAGTTATTCAGCTTATTTGGAAAAATCACCTAAGAGAAAAGTAAAGTAGAAGCTTTAAAACTGTTGCAGCTTAATACCAAAGTCCTACTCCTTTCTCTTCTTTCTCCCTATGTCACCATTGTTTGTCTTAACTTTAAGTCTCAGAGTTTCCAGTTATCCTGGACTTGCTCTTGTCTGACCCTTGAGTCTAAAACAGCTACCAAACTCAATGTTAAGGTTTCTAGAACATTAGTTGAAGGGCTATATGGAAGAAAGGAAGGAAGGAAGGAAGGAAGGAAGAAAGAAAGAAAGAAAGAAAGAAAGAAAGAAAGAAAGAAAGAAGGAAGGAAAAATCCATCCATTTCCCCAAGAATTTCATAAATTCATTGTTTTTAATAGCTGAGTAGTACTCCATTGTGTAGAAGCACCACATTTTCTGTATCCATTCCTCTGTTGAGGGACATCTGGGTTGTTTCCAGTTTCTGGCTATTATAAATAAGGCTGCTACGAACATAGTGAAGCCTGTATCCTTAATACACGTTGGAGCATCTTCTGGGTATATGCCCAGGAGTGGTATAGCTGGGTCATCTGGTAGTACTATGTCCAATTTCCTGAGGAACCTCCAAGCTGATTTCCAGAGTGGTTGTACCAGCTTGCTGAGTGAGGCAACCCAATCACAAAAGGACACACATGGTATGCACTCTCTGATAAGTGGATATTAGCCCAGAAGATCGGAATATACAAAGTACAATCCACAAACCACAAGAAATTCAAGAAGAAGGAAGATCAAAATGTGGATACTTCATTCCTTCATAAAAGGGGGAACAAAATACCCATGGAAGGAGTTGCAGAGACTAACTATGGAGCAGAGACTGCTTCACCTGGGAATCCTTTCCATATTCAAAGCCAGACACGATTACGGATGCCAGCAAGTGCTGGATGACAGGAACCTGATATAGCTATCTCCTGAGAGGCTCTGATAGTACCTCACTAATACAGAAGTAGAGGCTCACAGCCATCACTTGGACCGAGAACAGCGTCCCCAATGAAGGAGCTAGAGAAAGGACCCAAGGAGCTGAAGGATTTGCAGCCCCTTAGGACAAAAAACAATATGAACTAACTAGTACCTTCAGAGCTCCCAGGGACTAAACTACCAACTAAGAGTATTTGTCCCAACATAAAGGTGGGACAAATTGCTCCAGCAGCATATGTTTAGTAGAGGATGGCCAAGTCAGTCATCAATGGGAGGGGAGGCCCTTGGCCCTGTGAAAGTTCTATGCCCCAGTGTAGGGGAATGCCAGGGCCAGTAAGCAGGAGAGGATGGGATGGTGAGCAGTAGGAGGGGAGAGGGAACAGGGGTTTGTTTTTGTTTTTGTTTTCTTATTTTATTTATTTTTTATTTTACATTTTTCGGAGGGGAACCTGGGAAAGGAGACATTGTATGACATCTAATAAAAAAAAAAAGAAAGAAGAAAGAAAAAAAGAGAGAAATAGAGATAAAGAAGGAGCAAACAAGCAGAGAGAGCAAGCTTGTGGGCCAGCTAGTTTTTATGTCCGTGTGACACAAGTTAGGGTCATCTTAGAAGCAAGACTCTTTAATTATAAAAATTCCCTCATAGCAGGGCCCTGCAGGCAAGTCTGTAGTGCATTTTTTGATTGATGATTGATGTGGGAAGTCCAGCTCACTGTGAACAGGGCCACTTTTGAGCAGGTGCTTCTGGGTACCATAAGAAAGCAGTCTGAGCAAGTTATAGGAAGCAAGACAGTAATCACCGTTTCTCCGTGGCTTCTGCATCCAGGTTCCTGCTTTGAGTTTCCTGTCCTGACTACCCTCAGTGATGGACTGTTACCTGTGAGTGCAAGGAAAATAACTGGACTGGACAATTCCCAAGTCCCACATTTTTTTGTTCTAGGCTTTGTCTTCATTACACAATTTCATCTGGTGGCAGACTCTTCTATCCAGTAGGTATTATTAGCATCCTCATTTTGCAGATGGACTCTTGCCTAAAGTCATACTGATATTAAGAACCTGAAATACAGAGAACATAAT
Source organism: Montemys delectorum (assembly GCA_019843815.1). Classification (NCBI taxonomy): domain Eukaryota; kingdom Metazoa; phylum Chordata; class Mammalia; order Rodentia; family Muridae; genus Montemys; species Montemys delectorum. The sequence continues at coordinate 614 of JADRCD010198953.1, read as the reverse complement.
GGGAAGTGATTGAAAAAAATCTCTCCTTGATTCTGAAGGTCATGTTCTCTCTAGCATTGATTCCATTAGAAGTGTTATTTTCAATGCTACTTTCTTCCTAATATTCAGAAAACTGTCTATGCAAGATAGTCTTTCTTTTCCTGGACTGTAACATATTTCCTCATCAGAGAAATAGCATAACCTTGAGTGAAGGAGGAAATGTAAGAGGTTAAGCTTGGCAATTACAAATATTGGGATTTGGGATAAAATGTCATTTCTATCTAGTAGCGGCAAAACACACGTACAGAAGACAAACAACAACAGTGTGCGAGTGGGAAGCGAACTTGCTTACTGGGCAAGTGTGCTGGCCATGTAAGTGTAAAGACTTAAGTCTGAATCCCCAACACCATGGTAGAAAACTGGAATGTTCGGGAATGTCCATAACCCCTAGTATAGTATCCCAGGTAGGGACAGATAAGTGTGGGAGCTCACTTGTCAGCTAGCCTAACCAAAGTGAGCTTCAGGTTTATTACAGATAATGTCTCTACAGAATGAAGTGAAGAGATATGCAAAAAGACAACAAGACCCCTTCTGTGGTTTCCACATATGTATACACACACACACACACACACACA
>JADRCD010198949.1:0-43647 GCA_019843815.1 Montemys delectorum | reverse complement strand
ACTCTCAATTACCATAGATGGAGAAAACAAGATATTCCATGACAAAACAAAATTTACACAATATCTTTCCACAAATCCAGCCCTACAAAGGATAATAGATGGAAAACATCAACATAAGGAGCAAAACTACACCCCAGAAGAAGCAAGAAGGTAATCTTTCAACCAATCCACACAAACCTAATTCCACCTCTTACAACAAAAACAACAGGAAGTGACAATTACTTTTTCTTAATATATTGATATGAAAATTAATATTACCAACATATCCTAATCAATTGAAATCTATGATATATGAGGAATAATATGAGGAATTAGAAATTTGTTGATTGTCATCCAATGGTCTCTCTAATTTGATAATTGGAGAAATAGGTCCAACATTGTACAATCTATATACACTTTCAGCTTGTTTGTTTGTGACAGTGTCTTGCTGTGTACAACATAAGGGTCTTGAAATCTTGCTTCTCCTATCTCAGCCTCTCTATTAGTAGTATTGTTTATTTCATGTCTTTACACTATACTATGGTGTTCAGAACAGCTTATATATTTCAAAAACATTTATATGCCCAAAAGAAACATAGATCATTAACTAGGGAGTTTGCTTGTAAGAGAACATCAAAGAGTGAGACTGAATGCTTTGCCTGACATTTGTAACTCTTGTATCAAGTTTGAAGAAGAGGACTTTATAAGTTATTCTTTCTTTGAGATGAATGCTTTTCCAAATTATCACAGCTACACCATCAATCAAATTCTTACCCTCACCCAATGCCCATGCCATCCTCCAAGCAGAACCATTGTTCATTGAAACAGTTGGTGAATGATTTTATGGATAGATCATCTTAATACCTACACCATTTCTTAACCTGTTCTCTGTGGGCTGGGAATAAAGTCACTCACTCAAGTCAAAAAAAAAAAAGGATGGAGAGTAGCTATCTGGGTTTTGGGACTACATTGCATCTAGGCATTCTGGGTGACACACAATAATTAGTTGAAGAAAAACTAGGTTGCTTTGCTTTCAATTTTCTTTGAGATCACTATATACCTATGAACAATGCCTATACACACATGTAGAAAATGCCATTGTTCCTTCTATAATGGGAAAAATAGAAGTATGTCATATCAGCTATGCCATTGCTTATTTTTTATTAAACTAATAAAGTTTATTTTAAAATATACAATTCAGTATTAACATTTTTAAGTAATTAAAATAATTTATAATAGTTAAATGTCTCTTAAATATACATGGTAACTTCTGAAACTAAAAGTAATATGCACTCATCCAGTTTTAAAATCTATTTGGAACATTAAACATGATAGAAGTAGCAAAAAAATCTCTTATGAAGTCCTCTATGAAAGCAAATTATGACAAGCTCCTGATTAGACAGAAAACATTCCATCTCCAAGGGAGAATATGCAGCATAACTGGCTTCATAGAATGTATTCGGTAACATTCCTTCTGATTCTACTCTGTGGAATAATTTGAAGAGTATTGGTATTAGGTCTTCTTTGAAGATCTGATAGAATTCTGCACACTAAACCCATCTGCTCCTGGGCTTTCTTTGGCTGGGAGACTTTTAAATACTGCTTCTTTTTTGTTATGGGTATGGAACTGTTTGGATAGTCAGACACACTATTAATGTGTGGGGTGCAATGTGTGCTGAGTTTTAGAAAAGTTTCTCTTATGAACGTGGGTGTTCATGCATCTGGAGCATAGATGTTCAGAATTGAGAGTTCATTTTGGTATATTTTTCCTTTGATGAGTATAAAGTGTCCTTCCTTATCCTTTTGATAACTTTTCTTAGAAGTTCATTTTATTCAATATTAGAATGACCACTCCAGCTTGTTTCTTGGAACCATTTGCTCAGAAAATTGTTTTCCAGCCCTTTACTCTGAGGTAGTGTCTGTTGACACTGAGGTACATTTCCTGTATGCAGCAAAATGCTGGGTCCTCTTTATGTATTTAGTTTGTTATTTTATGTCTTTTTATTGGGGAATTGAGTTTATTGATGTTATGAGAAAATTAAAGAATAGTGATTGTTGCTTCCTGTTATTTTTTATGTTATTTTTATGTTTGTATGGCTATCTTCTTTTGTGTTTGTTGAAAGAAGATTACTCTCTTGCTTTTTCTAGGCTGTAGTTTCCCCCCTTATGTTGGCATTTTCCATCTATTATCCTTTGTAGGGCTGAGTTACAGAAATATATTGTATAAATTTGGTTTTGTCATGGAATACCTTGGTTTCTTTATCTGTGGTAATTGAGAGTTTTGCTGGGTATAGTAGCCTAAATTGGCATTTGTGTTCTCTTAGGGTCTGTATGAGATCTGCCCAGGATCTTCCAGCTTTCATAGTCTCTGGTGAGGTGTCTAGTATAATTCTGGTAGGTCTGCCTTTTTATGTTACTCGACCTTTTTCCCTCACTGCTTTTAATATTCTTTCTTTGTTTTGTGCACTTGATGTTTTAACTATTATGTGACAGTAAGAATTTCTCTTCTGGTCCTATCTATTTGGTGTTCTGTATGCTTCTTGTTTGTTTATGGACATCTCTTTCTTACAGTTAGGGAAGTTTTCTTCTACAATTTTGTTGAAGATATTTACTGGCCCTTTAAGTTGGGAATCTTCACTCTCTTTTATACCTATTATCCTTAGGTTTGGTCTTTTTATTGTGTCTGGATTTCTTGGATGTTTCAGGTTAGGAGCTTTTTGCTTTTTGCATTTTCTTTGACTGTTGTATCAATGATTTCTATGGTGTCTTCTGCCCCTGAGATTCTCTCTTCTATTTCTTGTATTCTGTTGCTGAAACTTGCATCTATGACTCCTAGTCTCTTTCCTAGGTTTTCTATCTCCAGGGTTGTCTTCTTTTCTGATTTCTTTATTGTTTCTATTTCCATTTTTAGATCCTGGATGGTTTTGTTCAATTCCTTCACCTGTTTGATTTTGCTTTCCTATAATTCTTTAAGGGATTTTTGTGTTTCCTCTTTAAGGGCTTCTAGCTGTTTACCTGTGTTCTTCTGTATTTTTTTTAAAGGAGTTATTTATGTCCTTCTTACAGGAGTTATTTATGTCCTTCTTACAGTCCTTTATCTTATCAGGAGATATGATTTTAAATCAGAGTCTTGCTTTTCTGGTGTGTTGGGGTATCCAGGGTCCACTATGGTGGGAGAACTGGGTTCTGATGATGTCAAGTAGCCTTAGTTTCTGTTGCTTATGTTCTTCCCCTTATTTCCCATCATTTGGTTATCTCTAGTGTTAGTTAGTCTTTCTGTCTCTGACTGTGCTTTGTCCCTCTGGCAGGCCTGTGTGTCTGTACTCCTTGGAGACCAGTTCTCTCCTGGAGGAATTTGGGTATGGAGAGCTGTGGCACAGGGTGAACTCTGGGGTGCAGACGAAAACCTGTCCCTGGTTCCTCCTTAGTTCCTGTGTCCTGATGGCTCCAGATGGGTTTCTCTTTGGCTAGGAATTTGAGCAGAAGTGGTGGTCTTACCTGTGCTCTCAGGTGTGTCAGCACTCCTGGGAAACCAGCTGTCTCCTGTCTGTAATTGGGTATGGAGCACTATGGCCCAGTATCAGCTCCGGGTGCTGCGGCACAGGATTAGCTCCCAGTGCAGATAGAAACTGAAAGGATCCTGTTGATATCAGCAATGCCATCCATATCTGTATCTATCCTGCTAACTTTCCCATGACTAGAAAAGTCAGTTTGGCTTTGAAATAGCAGTCAATTCTAGAGATAGATTGTGTCTTTATCTATGGTTTAGCTGTATGCTTTGTAGGCCATTCCACTTTGTAGGTATGACATTTGTAATATTGTTGGGCTATTCAATTGTGGGATTGGAGGACAATGGTACATGTATTTATAAAGCTTTTGGTATAGCACATGTTTACACTGCCAAGATTTTATTATCTGTCTATTCAACTACCTAATTGTTTTAAAATATGTGTTCACTGGAAAACAAATAATACCTGAAGAAATTCCCTCCATACAGTAAGAGCTACCTTGCTCATTACAGGAGTCCCTGACACAATAAGAACTCCCCAGCTATTCCTGTCTACACCATACTTGCCTGAACTGCTTGCAGAGTAAGTTTACTTGACTCTAACACTGTATATAATACACCCATGAATTATAACCAAGGAAGCTACAGAGCAATAAGCTCACATTGGCCTCCTAGAACCAAAGCCAACATTACATATAAAACTGACACCCAAAATACATCTTCAGGAGAAAGTCACTCAATAGGACAATTAAATAAAAGCAATATGTGATCCTTATGAGATAAAAAGTTCACCATAGGGATGTGTGTGTGTGTGTGTGTGTGTGTGTGTGTGTGTGTGTGTTAGTATGATGTTCCCAAGGGATCATTACAGTAGAGCCACAGACTTTATAGAATTCAAAATGTATGAAAAAACTCAATAAAGAGTTAAAATATACCTCCAGCAAAGGGCATAGAGACATCTTAGTGGTGGTAGTGTTCTTATTTCTGTCAGTGGCAGAGCAGATGACAGTCCTTTGTTAATCCTAGCTTGATGCCTAGCTAGATGGATAAGCTGTCTTATGTCTAAGATTCATAAAAATAAAATCAAAATAAATTAATCAAACCAAATCTAGGTAGCACATCACAGGAAGAAGAAAACAGAAAGAGACCTGTGGACAGCCATGCCACCCACAGACCTGCCCTCAAGCACATGGCACAGGTAGGCCATAAACCCTCATTTGCCACTATGCAGCACAGCATAAATGGAGGATGTTGCCCAAGAGTCCACCAGCCATGTGGCCAGCAGGCAGCAGGATATAGTGGTCAGAAGGAGGAGAAAGAGAAGTGGAGTAGATTGAGCATTATGAAGAAAGATGGAAAAAGAACTTCAGGGTGGAGAGGAGTAGCTTGTTATGAGTGGACAGGTCCACCATCTGAGGCTGAGGTGAGATCCCAGACTGTGTTGGCACTGAGGGCCATGTCTGAGTTCCTGGCTATGCAGCAGCAGGGAGGTCAGTGTCGATGTCCATGGCTCACAGTACTACTAGAGAATCTGGGGATGTCCTTGTTTGGCAAAGCCAGCAGGGATCACAGGTATGTCCAGGGGCTGAGCATAACTGGGTCTGACCCTCACTGTATGTTGCACCCTTGAGGAGAATGGGTGTTGTACCTCACCTGGGCAATAGAGTGGAGCTCGCCTTGATGGTGAAGGCAGGGGTGAGCCAGTCCTGAGTGTATTACATGGTGATATCTGGCCCAGCCCCTGACAGGCTGTGGCACTGCATAGAATAGGTCCCAAACTTTGACTGGGAAACCCATGGAAGCCAGTTCTGAAGGCTTTAGGGCAGGTAAGCTGGATCTGAGTGCATGAGAGCCCCCTGCCAACGGCAGCATTGGGTGGCCTAGCTGGTGCAGTACTGAAGAACTTCCCCTGGGAGTGCAGATAATGGAGAGACAGCAGGTTGACCACCCAGCTCAACTACCACCCAGGCCCCTTCCAGGGCTCTAAATTAGCCCATGCCAAAATCTCTGCCATCTTCTCAAGAATGGTTAGGGTGTGTGAAGGGACAAGTAAGTCTTGCTGTTTCAAGAGTATAGGATCCCCATCACACAGGGCAAAAACAGCATAAATGGGAGGAGCCCCAGTGAGGATCAATATTGATGAAGTCACAGGGGCCAGAGACCTTGAGCCATACCAATATCTGATTGCAATGAATATCTGGAAGTGAAGATGTGTGGACAGAGGGATATGCTATGGGACACATTGTGACGTACTAGAGCTTCCATGATGACATTTTTCTTTTTTTATTTTCTTTTTTTATTTTTTATTGCATATTTTCTTTATTTTCACTTCAAATGTTATCCCTTCCCAGTCCTCCCATCCCTGGGAACCCCCTATCTCATCCTTCCTCCGTCTGCTTCTACGTGGTATTCCTCCACCCACCCACCCACTCCCACCCACCCACCCCTGCCCTCAATTTCCCTATACGGGGGCATCTATCAAGTATTCATAGGACCAAGGACCTCTCATCCCATTGATGAATGACAAGACCGTCCTCTGCTACATATGCAGCTGGAGCCATGTGAACTCCTTTGTTGATAGCTTAATCCCTGGGAGTTCCAGGGGGGTCTGGTTGGTTAATATTGTTGTTCTTCTTATGCGGTTGAAAACCCCTTCAACTACTTCAGTCCTTTCTCTAAATCATCTGTTGGGAACCTGTGCTCAGTCCAATGGTTGGCTGCAAACATCTGCCTCTATATTTGTAAGAATCTGGAAGGGCCTCTCAGGAGACAGCCATGTCAGGGTCGTCTCAGCATGCTCTTCTCGACATCCACAATACTGTCTGGGTTTGGTAACTGTACATGGGATGAATCCCCAGGTGAGACAGTCTCTGGGTGGCCTTTCCTTCAGTCTCTGCTCTACACTTTATCTCATATTTGCTCCTGTGAGTATTGTGTTCTCCTTCTAAGAAGGACCGAAGCACCCACACTTTGGTCTTCCTTCTTATTGAGCTTCATATGGTCTGTGAATTGTATCCTAGTTATTTGGAGCTTTTGGGCTAATATTCACTTATCAGTGAGTGCATACCATGTGTGTTCTTTTGTGATTGGGTTACCTCAGTCAGGATGATATTTTCTAGTTCTATCCATTTGCCTAAGAATTTCATTAACTCATCATTTTTAATACCTGAGTAGTACACTATTGTGTAAATGTACCACATTTTCTGTATACATTCCTTTGTTGAAGGACATCTGGGTTGTTTCCAGCTTCTGGCTATTATAAATAAGGCTGCTATGAACATAGTGGAGCATGTGTCCTTACTACATGTTGAAGCATCTTCTGGGTATATGTCCAGGAGTGGTATAGCTGGGTCCTCTGGTAGTACTATGTCCAGTTTCTGGAGGAACCACCAAACTGATTTCCAGAGTGGTTGTACCAGCTTGCAATCCTACCAGCAATGTAGGAGTGTTCCTCTTTCTCCATAACCTCTCCAGTATCTGCTGTCACCTGAGATTTTTATCCTAGCCATTCTGACTGGTGTGAGGTGGAATCACAGGTTTGTTTTGATTTGCATTTCCCTGATGACTCAGGATGTTGAACATTTCTTTAGGTGCTTCTTGGCCATTCAAAATTCCTCAGTTGTAAATTCTTTATTTTCTATGATTTCTTTTTGCTTGCTTGCTTGCTTGCTTGCTTGCTTGCTTGCTTGCTTGCTTGCCTGTTCGTATACTTTATCTTGCAGGGGAGGTTGCAAAAGTGAAGGTTGTTTTGCTGAAGCAGACATGTGAGAAGATGTTCTGTTGAAAACAGGCATGTTGGGTTTTACTGGATGGTTCCTGGTGAAAGGGCATGTGATGTTTTGCTGGAACAGACACTTGGGAGGGCACATAATGTTTGGAAAGAGTCTAAGTAGAACCCAACAGTAGTAGACTAGGTTTTGGTGAATCAGTGCTTTCTTTGCTGATCTTCTCGTGTGACTTCATAGAAAGAAATGCACCAGAGAAATTCTGGTGGTGTTCTGGCTGTTTCTTGCTGCTTCAGTGGACACCTGCCAACTGGTGGAATCTTGCAGCTTCTCCTGGATTGAGCTGCTGTTGCTGATTCATACTTGGCACTTTGCTAGTGGACTGGACTGCTAACAACAAAGATTAGAATCATACCAAAAGGGGAAAAAAAACCACTTCTAAACAGGTCCATTGTCGCCCTTGTCCTATTTGCCATTTTTTTCTTTACCTCTGGTGGGTGGGGGAATAGAAGGGAGGTTAAAATGTTAAGAACCTCCATTAAATTAGGTTTTGAAAAATCTAAGCCTACAGACCACACATGTTTTTTTACAAAGGGCTTATGGGATCCCATGTAAACATGATCAGATAAAATCTCTGATTTTCAAGTGGAAAAATACTAAGAGAATTTTTAAGTATCTAAGGTAAATATACCAACTCCATAATAATGATATTATTATAAGACTAATAACAGATTTCTCTGCAGAGTTATAATAAACCAAAGGAAATATAAAATGTATTCCAAATCCTGAAATAAAATAAGGGTATAGTTTAGAAACAAACAAACAAACAAAAAAGGTGTTCTATAGTAAGTAAAGATTAAGAAATTCATAAATAGCTAATCAGTCATTCAAAACATGATTAAAATGAGTGAGAATAGGCCCACAAGGGCTAAATCTTTTAGAAAGAACACCAGGCAACTAAGGGTGTTCTGAAATTGGGGGGAAGGGGGAGTCTCCAGGGAAGATCACATGAATTAATTGTCCAATACCAAATCATTAGTTCTGAAAACATATATAAAAGTAACATTGCATATACAAAGCAAGTTACAGTTAGGAATATACGTGTGTGTGTGTGTGTGTGTGTGTGTGTGTGTGTGTGTGTAATAACAATGAAAAAAAGACCATACGTTTAAAAGATAATGGGAAAATTTGAGGGAAAAAAAAGGAAAGGGGAAATGAAAAAAAAGTATTAATCTCAAGAAAGAGTAAAAGGAAATAAAAAAGAAAGTAACTATCACCATAAAAATATGAACCATATTAAATGTGCAGGTACATAAAGGAGAACAAAACAAAACAAAAAAGAACATTATAATTGTAATGAATCATAAAACCAGAAACTTGAAAACTTGAATAACTGTGGAAAAGAATACTTAGAGAAACTAGAAGAAAAAATTATAGATGTCAATAATATCAATAATATCCTTGACTGTAAACAGATGGACTTCTTGAATTAAAGACCAGATCTCCCTTCCAGTCTGCACCTGTACTGGGGCAGATTGGCGTATCTGTCTGTCTGTCTCTCTCTCTCTCTTTCTCGCTCAACGCTGCAGTCTGCAGTTCTCCAAGGATGTCTGCTACAGACAGAGCAACAGGTAAGACACCTGCTCAAATAAATGCAGCAGCTGAAACCCCCAAGGTGCCCAGTGCCCACAAGACTCCTCCACTCTGGGCAAATGCCATTTCCCTTCCAGTCTGCACCTTTGCCGGAACAGATCAGCATATCTGTCACTCTCAACACCACACAAAGCAGGCCTCCCAGGAGATCTGCTGCAGTCAGGGCTACAGATCTCCTGGGAGATCTCCTGAAACCCAGGGACAGAGGAGGGAGCCTCCAGAGAGAGACACCAAACCAGCTAATGCCACAAATAACAAGATGGCAAGAGCCAAGTACAAGATCATAAGCAAAAGAAGCCAGTATACTTTAACATCATCAGATCCCAGCTCTCCCAGCACAGCAAGTCCTGGATACCCCAACACACCTGAAATGCATGATGCTGACCTAAAATTCCATCTCATGAAGATAATAGAGACTTTAAAGGAAATAAATAAATAAATAAATAAATAAATAAATAATAAATAAATAAATAACAAAAAGGAACACAGGAAACACAATCACAGATGTAAGGGAATTAAACAACGTGGTTCAAGAGCTAAAAATGGAAATAGAAACAATAAAGAAATCACAAATAGAAGCAAACCTGGAAATAGAAAGCCTAGGTAAAAGGTCAGGAGCTACAGATGCAAGCATCAACAACAGAACACAAGAGATAGAAGAGAGAACCTCAGGCATAGACGATACCATAGGAGATATTGACACAACAGTCAAAGAAACTTCAAAGCACAAAAATTTCCTAACCCAAAACATCCAGGAAATCCAGAACACAATGAGAAGACCAAATCAAAGAATAACAGGAATAAAAGACAGCGAAGATTCCCAGCTCAAAGGGCCAGAAAACATCTTCAACAAAATTATAGAAAAAAACCTAATCTAAAGAAAAAGATGGTCATAAACGTACAAGAAGTCTACAGAACATCAAAATAGATTGAACCAGAAAAGAAAATCCTCTTGTCACATCATAATCAAAACACTAAATTCACAGAACAAAGAAAGAATATGAAAATCTATAAAGGATAAAGGCCAAATAACATATAAAGGCAGACTTATCAGAATTACACCAGACTTCTCAGCAAAGACCTAAAAGCCAGAAGAGCCTGGGCAGATGTCATGCAGAGCCTAAGAGAACACAAACGACAATCCAGGCTACTATACACACCAAACTCTCAATCATCATAGATGGAGAAATCAAAATGTTTCATGACAAAACCAAATTTAAACAATATATATCTACTAATCAAGCCCTACAGAGGAATAAACAAGAAATTAATCATCTCACAACAAACCTGAAAGGAGAGAATCACACACACACACATACACACACACACACACACATACACACACACACACACACACACACACACACACACATAATACCAATTCCAACAACAAACATAACAGGAACTAACAATCACCTGTCTTTAGAGAAGAATTCTACCAGACCTTCAAAGAAGAGCTAATATCAACACTCCTCAAACTATTCCATACAATAGAAGAAGGAACACTATCTAATTCATTCTATGAAGCCACAGTTACTGTGATACCTAAACCACACACTAAACAAAAAGTGAGAACTTCAGACCAATTTTGCTTATGAATATTGATGCAAAAATACTTAATAAAATTTTAGCAAACCGAATCAAGAACTCACCAAAACCATCATTCATCAGACCATGTAGGCTTCATCCCAGAGATGCCGGGATGGTTCAATATACAAATAATCATTAACATAATCCAAAATATAAACAAACTCAAAGGAAAAAAATCATATGATCATCTCACTAAATGCTTAAAAAGCAATTTACAACATACAATACCCCTTCGGTTTTAACAGACTGACTTTGAACAAGCTGGATGTGAAGGGGAAGCAGGTCATGATGAGGGTGGAAATTAATACTCCTATGAAGAACAACCAGATAACAAATAACCAAAGGACCAAGGATGCTGTTCCAAGCATCAAATTTCCTGCTTGGACAATGAAACCAAATGAGTTGTTCTTATGAGCTATACAGGCTAGCCTAATGGTATTTCCATGCCTGACAAGTACTCCATAGAGTCAGTTGTTGCAGAACTCAAATCTCTGCTTGGTAAGAATGTTCTATTCTTGAAGGATGATGCAGGCCCAGAAGTACAGAATGCCTGTGCCAACCCAGTGTCTGGGACTGTCATCCTACTGGAGAACCTCCACTTTCATGTACAGGAAGAAGGAAAGGGAAAAGATGCTTCTAGGAACAAGGTTAAAGCTGAGTCAGGCAAAATTGATGCTTTCTGAGCCTTCATGTCCAAACTAGAAAAGGTCTATGCCAAGGATGCTTTTGGGACTGTACACCAAGTCCACAGCTCCATGATGTGTGTGAATCTGCCACAGAAGGGTGGCATATTTTTGATGAAGAAGGAGTGGATAGCTTTGCTGGCTATCTTGGGAGTAGCTAAAGTGGCAGTCAAGATCCAGCTGATCAATAATATGCTAGACAAATTCAATAAGATGATTATTGGTAGTTGAATGGCTTTTACCTTCCTTAAGGTGCTCAAATACATTGAGATTGACATATCTCTGTATGATGAAGATAGAACCAAGATTGTCAAAGATCTCATGTCCAAAGCTAAGAAAAGTGATGTGAAAATTACCTCACCTGTTGACTTGTCACTGCTGAAAAATTTAATGAGAATGCCAAGACTGGCCAAGCTACTGTGGACTCCTGTATACCTGCTGGATGGACGGACTTGGACTGTGATACTGAGAGCAGCAAGAAATAGGTTGAGGCTATGGCCCAAGCTAACCAGATTGTTTGGAATGATCCTGTTGGGATATTTGAATGGGAAACCTTTGCCAGAGGAAACAAGTCACTCATGGATGAGGTGGTGACAGCCACTTCTAGGGGTTGCATCACAATCATAGGTGGTGGAGACACTGCTACTTGCTGTGCCAAATGGAATACAGATGATAAAATCAGCCACGTGAGCACTGGGGGCAGTGCCAGTCTAGAGCTCCTGGAAGGTAAAGTTCTTCTTGGGGTGGATGCTCTCAGCAACGTCTAATATTTTCCTGCCTTTGGTTCCTGTGCACAGCCCCCAAGTCAACCTAATATGTTTCCCATCTCCATTTGGTGTTAGAGCAAGATTCAGCTAGTAGCCGAGATGCAGCACCAGGAACCTTTAAACAGTTGCACAGCATCTCAGCTCGTCTTTACTGCACCGGGATTTATCTACATTCTTCAAGATCCCATTGAAATTCCTTAGTGACTAAAACTATTGTGCATTGTAGAGGGCATCTATTTATATTCTGCCTGTGAAAGGAAGAGGTTAGGCAAAACTATTCTCAACAATAAAGGAACTTCAGGGGGAATCAACATCCCTGACCTCAAGTTATACTCTAAAGGAATAGTGATAAAGACTGCTTGGTATTGATACAGAGACAGAATTCAATGGAATAGAATTAAAAACCCAGAAATTAGCCCATAGACTTATGGATATTTGATCTTTGACAAAGAAACCAAAAACATGCAATAGAAGAAAAAAAAAAGAAAGAAAACATCTTCAATAAATGATGCTGGTCTAACAGACAGTCTGTATGTAGAAAAATGAAAATAGGTGCTCGCTTTGGCAGCACATATACTAAAATTGGAACAATACAGAGAAGATTAGCATGGCCCCTGCGCAAGGATGACACGCAAATTTGTGAAGTGTTCCATATTTTTGAACGGAGGTTTGAACATCAAGCAGCCAATCAATTGTAGAAGAGAAAAAGGGTGCGTACAGAACGTGCACCTGGGTTGTTTATTTTGTTCCCATGGAGGTGGTACACAACAACCTCAGAATTGAGGCATAGAAAACAAAGACATTACAATACCTAGGTTCCTTGAGGGTGTTTTGGGATAGCTGGGTGGAACAAGTGGGAATAAGGGAGATATATATTGGTATTTGATATAGAAGATTCAAAGAACTTAAATTCTAGTAAGAGTCACATTGGATGAACATAGATAAGGGCTTTCTCTCTCTGCCCTCCCCAACTGGACATTAACAATGGTTTTGTATACATGAGTGAGTGGGTGATTTTTTTTTTTTTTAATTTTTGTTTTACTGAAATTCTGCGATAACTTTGAGCAAGAATCCGAGTCCTCAACACGGTATTTCCTTTATGAAAAGACAAGTTGTCCTACATCCCCCACTAAAACGTTCCAGTGTTTAAAAACTTGCAATTTGCAGGTAAGCTTCCCTGGCCTGACCCTCTAGGTGTAGATAGACCTTGTACTACTATACAGGATTTTCATTTTTAGTATCATTTCGAAGTTCAGACAAGGCTCGAAGAAAAAGATTGCCCGTGAATTTGCATCTCAGTGGGTTCTTTTTTTAATCTGTCCCACCTTTGTGTCTTCCATACATTATCCTCAACTGGTCCTCACCCTAACCAAATAGTTTCTAATGACATTTTTAAAACAGTTGTAACATTTTTTTTTGAGTTAGCATCAGGGAGGCAAGCCATGGTCAATATTTAACAATCGCTTCTACGTGTGGGTATGAATGTGTGTAAGGGTGTGTTTTGTCATTATTGGTACAAGCAGAGGCAGTATAAACTCACAAATACAGATTTGAATCTAATGCACACAGTGTTCAAATTTGAACCTTCCTTGTGGATTTTTGTGGTGTGTGCCAACATGGTGTTTACATTATAGAATTCCTGCCATGCAAAAGTGTAAAGCACATTTTTTCCCTAAATATTTTTTTCCATGTATCCTATTATGAATACTGGGTTTGTTAATTATGATTTTTTTCTCTCTCTTTTTTAGAATGTAGGAGTAATTGCCATTACTGAAATGAATGATTTCCTTTTTCTGAAATATAATCATTGATGCTTGAATGATAGAATTTTAGCATTATAAACAGGCTGTAGTCAATAATGTGAGAGATTTAGGAGAGGGTTGCTTACAGTAGACTATCAAGTGCGCCTAAAGGAACTTTGTAGTAACTGGTAATCTGACTTTTGTCCTACTTAACTACACATTAACTCAGAACTTGTATTCTGAGTTTAGCAGTCTTTTAGATTGATGAGCAACTTGGATGTTTGCACTAAGATTTTCTTTGAGATGTTAGAGGGGGTGAAGGAGGTACTAGCAGTGCACATGTAACTAATTTATTTGAACTGTATGCTAAAGACACCTACCAGTTTCTTCTAATGACTTTTTAAAAACTCATCACGGATGATTGAAATGCTGAGTTTTCATGTGTTTCCTCTTGCATGTCAGCTACATAAGGAGTTTTTGTACAATGAGAAACTAATTTGTTTGACATTCCGTGTTAAACTACTGTCATGGTTAGCTTCATTACATGTAATGTAGACCTACCCCATCCAATCATGTACTCAGGAGAGTGTTCCTTATCCAATAAAGTTTTAATTTAGTATAATAAAAACAAAAGAAAAATGAAAATAGATTCATATTTATCATCTTGCACAAAGCTCGAGTCCAAGTGGACCAAGGACTTCAACATAAAACTAGATACACAGAGTCTACTAGAAGACAAGTAAGCAAGAACCTTGAACTCATTGGCACAGGGGGAATTTCCTAAACTGAATTCCAATGGCTCTAAGACCAACAGTTGATAAATTGGCAGTCTACAGATTGGGGGAAAAAAACTTCACTAACCTCCACCTCTGGTAGAGGGTTAATATCCAAACTATATAGAGAACTCAAAAAGCTAACTTCCATAAAAGCAGATAATCCAATTTAAAAATGAAGTACAGAGCTAAACAGAAAATTCACAACAGAGGAATCTCAAGTGACCAAAAGCACTTCAAGAAATATTCAAAGTCCTTAGTCATCTAGTAAATGCAAATGCAAATCTGAGATTCCACCTTAGACCAATCAGAATGGTTAAGATAAAAAACATAGGTGACAGTACATGCTGGCAAGGATGCTGAGAAAGAACACTCCTCTATTGCTTGTGTGATTGAAAACCAATATAGCCACTCTGGAAATCAACCTGGAAGTTCCTCCAAAAATTGGACATAGACCTAGCTGAAGATCCAGTTATACCACTCTTGGGCATATACCCAAAAGCTGCCTCACCATAACACAGGGACACATGTTCATAGCAGCCTTATTTGTAATAGCCAGAAGCTGGAAACAACCCAGATGTCCCTCAAACAAAGAATGGATACAGAAAAATGTGGTTCATTTACACAATGAGATACTGCCATGCACACTCATCTACGCCAGTCACGTCTGCAGTATGGGGCTTAAAAACCTGATCAAGGGCAAGAGGCAATAAGGACCCAAAGGGGTACCCGTGCCTCCTGGCTATTCAAGGTAGCCACTGGCATCTCCTAACTCAGACGTGTTCCAGATCAGTCTTTCCAATCGTTAACATGCCCTCATATTTAAGCATAAAGGTACCCCAAGAAATGATTCATTTATGGCTACGATTGGGCTTGTTTCCTGGCCAGTACGATGTTTCCAATATATCCTAATTCATTTCCAAGCTATCCTTAGCTTGGAATTTCTCTCAAGGAATCTGCCTGTCAGACAGGTTTTGTTCTCAGAGTTACAACAGAGGTCAAGCTCATTCCTCATTCCTTAGGGCAGCCCCACAATAGTCAGAACTGTTTTACATACTAGAAACTCAAGGACATTAGCTAGAGCGATTAGGTCAGAACTTCCAGGTGCTTCCCTCCAGCCAGGGAGACCCAGAGAATTAACAGGAAATGCCAGATTGGACTATCCTAGTCTTGCCTCCAGCAGAATCAGGGAATTAGCATAGGAATACCAAATTAGCCCCAGTGGGGAGGGCACCATTGCTCTCTTCTGCCTGCTTCACACCTGGCTATGTGATCCTACCTACTGACCTTGTGTGGCGGTCACTTGCCTATGTGACTTCAGTCTTGTGCCCCTTGCTGTAACCCGCACCCCTTGCCGTAACCCCTGCCCATCTACGTGACTCTTGTCATTCGCCCTGTTCCCTGTATACCATATAAGCCTGCTTTTCACTGTGTGCTCTCTCTTGGACACTCTTGGATTTGGACTCTCTCTTGGATGGAGACTCGCACTAGAACTTAGTCCGAAGTCCCCCGGGGCCCAGAGTGCTTGGGCCTGGGGGATGCAGCGCCTATCCAGAGGAGATGGCTGCTGCTTTAGACTCAGTGTGTTTCAGGTGGCCTCAGATGTACCTCAACAGCTAGGCTGCCAGATTTATCATCTCTCTTTTCCAATGACTGTAAAAGTCTGATGCCATTTCTAAGAAATACATTCAGATCCTATACTTCATGTGTCATCTCTGCCATCATTTCTTTGCCTACGCCTCGTCGACCTGACTAGGACCCAGTTTCTCCAGAGGGTTGAGGGAGGCCCAGATTGGCCAGCCTGTGGCAAGATACTATTCAGCTATTAAAACTGAGGACATCATGAGTTTTGCAGTCAAGTAGATGGAACTAGAAAAAATATCATCCTAGGTGAAGTACCCAGACCCAATAGGACATAGATGGTATATGTTCACTAATAGGTAGATGTTAGGCAAAAAGTACAAAATATCTAGGATACAATCCACAGACTATAAGAAGTTTAGCAAGCAGAAAGACCAAGTGAGGATGCTTTAATCCCACTTAGAAGGGGGAAAACATAATCGTGGGAGGCAGAGAAAAGGAGGGAATTGAGTAGGAAAGGGGAAGCAGAAGAGAAAAGGGAAACACGATTAAATATGGGGGGAGGAGAGAAATCCAAAGGGCCAACAGAATGAGTGGAAACATGCACCCTTAGGGAGTAGGAAGGGGGACTCTTTAGAAAGAATCAGAGACCCCAGGAAGGATGAGACTCTGAGAACTCAATGTGATTGACCTTGGATGAAATGCCCAACAGTTGGGAGAGGGAACTCAAAGAGTACACCTTCAGTAGAAAGATAGGGCCTCAAGAGGAAGGATGCAATTACCAATACACAATCAAAGTTTCTGACCCAAAGGTATTCCTGTCTAAAAGAATAGCAGGGACAAAAATGGAGAAGAGACTGAGGGAAAGGTGGTCCAGTGACCAGTCCAAATGGGGATCCAACTAATAATAAGAATAATAAAAACCAGTTGAACAGATTAAAGTAGACCATATGCTGCCTATGAAATCTCATTTCTCAACTAAAGCCCTCCTAGACTGAAAAAGAAAGCCTAGAATATGCCATTCTAAGGCTTGATCAGTGGTGCAAGCCTGTAAATCCATGTAATCAAGAGGCTGAGGCAGAAGAATCACAAGTTCAAGGTTAATGTGACCTACAGAATGAGTTCAAAGTCAACATGGGTAACTTACTAAGACCTATCTTGAAAGAAAAAAAATACAGCTGGAAATATAGCTTGATAATACAGTCCTTGCCTACAGTGTGCAAAGTCCCAAGATCCCCACTATTGCCTCAACCTAAAAAAAAAAAAAAAATGTCATTTTGAGTAAATAGAAATCTAGTATAATGATATACTTGTGTCAACTTGATAGAACCTAGGATTACTGGGGTGGAAAAAAATCTCTTGGAATAGCTATGAAAACTCATGTAACTTACAGACCTAATAAAAAATGGCATAAGTCTCTCTCTCTCTCTCTCTCTCTCTCTCTCTCTCTCTCTCTCTCTCTCCCCCTCCCTCCCTCCCTCCCTCTCTCTCTCCTTGCTATCTGTGGATACATCATGACCAGCTGCACCCAGTTCTTACTGCTCTATCCCAGGATAGGCTTTATACTCAAAGTAGGACTCAAATTAAACTCTTTTATGTATAAATTGCTTTTCTCAAGTATTTTGTTCACAACAACAAAACAAGTAACTAGTACAAGTCCTAATATAATAAATATATCAATATATCACAAAGAGACTAAGCTTAAAACAACTATGAGACAGAGGCCACTATGTGATGACCAAGTAATCAATTTAAAAGATATTATAACCTCTCTGTTCTCCCAGACCCAATCATCAGGGTCATCTCTACCACTACAACAGACCACCAGTTGTAGCCTCTCTTGAACCCTGTCAATACCTTCTGTGGATCCTACAATCCACCCCCTGAAACTCACCTCCCTTTTTCTCAGCCTCCAACACCAGCAAATATTCCCCATAAACACACCAGCCAAGCCAGCCAATAAAACCGGCAACACCTAGCCAACATACTGTGAAAATCCAAAGAGAAAACAGGAATCAAGGAGCAGAACACCCACCTAACAATGAAAAACCCAGAAATAAGCACCTAGTATTATAATCATTCCATACCAAGATGCCTATAAGCCAGCATAAGCACAAATCAATAACGTTGAGGGAAAGATATCTCCACCAGAGCAAAGCTATCTCACCACAGCAGGCCTTGAGTATTCCAAAATAGCTGAAGCCCAAGAAAATGACTTTAAAACTACCTATATGAAGATGATAGATATCCTTAAAGAGGAAATCAACGAATCCCTTAAAGAAATTTAGGAAAACACAAACAATTGGGGGAAATTACTAAATCCTTCAAAGAAAGCCAAGAAAAAAAACAAACAGTTGAACGCAATAATGAAACCATTCAAGACCTGAAAATGGAGCTAGAAGCAATAACAAAAAGATGAACTGAAGGAATTCTAGAAATGAAATATTTAAGAGTATGTACAGAAACTACAGCAGTTCACTAATAGAATGCAAGAGTTGGAAGAAAAATATCTCAGGCATTGAAGATATAATCAAAGAAATGGAAGGATACATTGATTGAAAGAAATGTTAAATCTAAGAAAATACCTGATACGAAACATCCAGAAATGTGGGACATTATGAAAAGACCCAAACCTAAGAATAATAGGATTAGAGGAAAGAAAATAATCCCTGCTCAAAGACCCAGAAAATATTTTCAACAACATCATAGAATAAAAGTTTTTCTAACCTAAATAAGGTGCTTATAAAGGTACAAGAAGCATAGAGAACAACAAATAGATTGCCCTGAAAACAAAGTCCCCTTGCCACATAACAATCAAAACACTAAACATACAGAAAAAAGAAAAATATTAAAAGCTGCAGCAAAGGATATTAGCTGTTAAGTAAATGATAATCAAGCTACAGTCCATAGATCCAGAGAGGCTAGGCCAAGCAGAGGGCTCAAGGGAAATGCATGGATCTTCCTAGGAAAGAGAAATAAAACAGATACTGTAGGTAGACTAAGGGTGGTTAGGATGGTATCAGGAAGGATGAGGTAAGGGTGATAACGTACAGGGAAAGACAACTGGAATTGGGGGCAGGGGGGGTCATTTACAATGCAGTATGAAAACCTAATGGAGTGGGAACTTCCTGGAATCTATGAATGTGACCCTAGTGAAGACTCCTAGTAATGGATGATATGGAGTCTGAACTGGCCATACATGGTAGCCATGCAGAGCTTCTAGTAGTGGGCCATGTTTGTACTGAGTTGAGTTGTTGGCTGAGATAGGGGTCCTTTGGAGATCCCCAAACATCCTAGGCCAATGCTAGGATGGAGGATCCCTATTGAAAAACTGACAGCAAGACAATATCTACACAGCTTACTGAACATTATGAGGTTGAGCTGGTATAGGCTTGGTGCCTTCACTTCTATGTTCTATCTTTTGCATAAAAAGGTACTCTGACAACTATGGAAAGAGAAAACTGTACACCAATCCAACCACAAAACCTTCCACCTATAATCTATCCTGCCTGCAAGATATGCTCAGACAATGATGGCACAAAACTTGTGGTAGTGGCTAACCAATGTCTGGTTTAAACTGAAGCCCACTCCACGAGAGAGTCCATGCCTGACATAGCCTGGAACTAGAAACTGGATAGTCCAGAGAGCTAGGTCCGGAGAACTAAACAAAACTGACCAAAATAAATAGGCAGACAGACAGTGTAGAATGATTCCTAATAATATTCTTTTATACTCATAGATTGATATCAACATAAGAAATTTGTCTCACAGAGAAAAGAATGGGAGAATAGATGGTCAGAAAAGCACTTACTCTAAGTTCAAGGCCAGTATGGGTTACTAAGAGAGATCATGTCTACAGAAAAAGAAAGAGAAAGAGAGAGGTTGGATAAAAATGAAGATGGATGGGAGAGGGGAAAAGGAAAGAAATTAAATAGAAGAACTGAAAGAAGAGAAATAACTCTTGTTTATATAACTATCAAATTTCCTAAGTAGAAATCATAAAAATGATTTCATATATAGTTAGAAAAATCAGTAGAGCAACTTAATTAAGAAAGCAAAATTTTCTACAAAGAAGATTACAAAAGTGATAAAAACAATTAAAGCACAAAATGTCATAGTTAAATTTGCTGTTGCAAGTGCTCCATGTTCTCTGCTTCAGTTCCTTCCTCGGCTTCCATTAAGGATGAACCTCAATCTATAACAAAAATAAGCCCTTTCCTATACAAGTTGTTTCTGGTTCTGATTTTATCCCAGCAACAAAAACATAACAGGAAACCTGTAGCAGAATTTCCCCCCAATTAATTTAAATATTAATACCACAAAAAGCCTGTTTGGACAGGGAAAAGGAAGACAAAACTAGAGTTTCAGAGACAGGGACAGGAAGAAAGAAGAGGGAAGAGACAAGAGAAGATGGATGGAGAAGAGGATGAACCTTATCCACGTGGCTTTACATAGCTACAGGTAGCTATGAATCTCATAAAAGGATAGAATAATTGAAATAACTTGTCTAATCTAGGTAGACAGTTTGTATCATTATCAAATGGCTCTGAAACTCTTAGCTTCTGTTTCCCTGTCCAATCACAGGCTCCTCGTTGTATTAATATTTAAGTTAATTGGGGGAAAATTCTACTACATTTCACACTTTCTGTACAAATTAAAAAAAAAAAAAACTTGTCTCTCAAATACAAATTGAGCACAACTATTACCATTTTTTAAATTATAGAGTATAATATTCACCTAACATCCAGTCCATCAATTTTGTCAATTAAATAGAACATGTTATCTATCCTAACTTAAAAGAGGCTTATAAATCTATGCTATAATCTGGTTTAGCTTGTATGCTATCTGAAAACTATATTCTCAAATATCTTTCTCAATGTTAAATAGCCTTGGTTGGCTATGAGACTATAACTTGCCTTTTAGCCCATTCAGAAACCTAAGAATGACCAATATTATCTAAAAATATAGGAAGCCTAACACAGCTTCCAGAACTGAGGCAAATTCTAGAGACAGCTGCCTACCTATATAGCTCCTGTATATCAGGAAGTTGGAGCATCAGTCTTCAGCCTTCTGGCCCAGGATCATTTGACAGAACATTGTAATGCAGAATTTTGAAGGACTGATTACTGTGACTTGGCAGAGATTATCAGTCGACTATTCGAATAGTGTGTCCTTTTTCTGGACAGTATTTTGTCTGAACATAAATAGGCAATTTCTGCCCAATGGCTACCTAGCCACAATGTACTACTTCACCTGGAGGTAGAGATGCCCAATTTCTTCTTTGAATCCACAAAAGGGGAGCAGCTAGGAGCAGATATGTTTCAACCACAAAAGAAGTAATAATATTAAATGTTACATTCTGTGGATTTCTGACATTTGTGAAAACCAACTATCTACGTAAAGTAATCTGGACTGTTGTCTGTTAACTACTCTCAGCTATTTCTAATTAAATTATCTAAAAACACCCTAACAATAACATCAGAGCCATGAATTTGCTATCTGACCCTTAATTCATAGGCTTAAACATCTCAGATCAGTTTGTAATGGCAGTCAGGGAAGGACTGAGTCTAAGCTTTGTACTCTTAAAATTTTTTGTATCAATAGAAGAAATTTCTACCAATGAAAATCTTGATTCTGCATCAAAATAAATTATGTACCTAAATAAGAAACAATGACTTAAATTTAGTAAGTATTGTGAATATTTCTACCAAATGAGATTATGGCTACAAAATCAATTCTAGGTACTTCCTCCCTGTTCCAATTATGATCATTTCAAAATTCCCCAGAAAGACAACTAGAATAATCACCTCTATACCTCCCAGTCCAGGAAACTGGGGCAACAACTCTTCATAACTTCTTCAAGCTAAATATGGGCATTGAGATATCTTTGAAGGGGGGAAGGGTAGGGATAAGTGGGGGAGTTTGTTGGCCTTAATAATGAATATTCATGCATTTTATTATGTCTATATTTCCAAAAATGATCTACAGATTCAATGTAAACCCTTTTCAAAATACCAACCAATAACATTCTTAAGCAGAACTAGAAAAAAAAAATCTTAAAATTTCTGAACATGCACAAAGGGTCCAATGCAATCTTGATCAAAAATAGCAATGCACTACAACTGCTGATTTCAAGACATAATACACAGGTGGATGTGGTGGTTTGTTTCTGTACTACCAACTCTTGAAAGGCAGTAGCAGGAGGATCACAGTGACTTCCAGGCCATACTTGAGTGAGACTCTGTTTTTAACAAATAAAAGGAGATCTTCTCCAGACCATGACAGTCAAAACAGAGATCAACAGGGCAGAAGAAACACCCCAGAGATAAACCTACAGATTTACAGGGACCTAACTCTTGATACAAGTGCCAAAACATATATTCTCAAAAGGACAATCACTTTGATAAATCACATTGGGAAAACTGGCTATCCATAAAAGTCAAAGTTGACAGCTATTGCTCATCCTATACAAAAATAAACTCAAAATCCATCTCAGACCTGAATGATAGACTTAAAATTCTGAAACTACTAGAAGGAAGCACAAAGCAAACACTTGAGACAATGGTACTACTGTGATTGTCTTCTTGGGGGGGGGGGTGGGAAAGAGAGAATTCTCAAAAAATGGGAAACAAAATCAAAACTTGACAAACACATTGGCATCAAATGTAAAAGCATCTGTCTACCAAGGAAACAGTCGGTGGAGTGGAGAGATACTCGCAGTCACAGAAGGTGAGAAAATACTTGACAACTATTCATCTGAAAAAGGACTGATATGCAGACTATCAAAGGCACTCAAAGCAGTGCAAGCAACCAATTAAACACTGTGGGCAAAGACCTGAACAGACACTTCTTAAAATGAGAAACATAAATGAGGATGCCTTTAAATAGGATTAATCCTTGGTATCTTTAGCCATTGGACCAATTCAAATCAAAACTACAGTGACATTTTATCTTACTCTAGTCAGAATAACTATTATCAAGAAGCAAAAGAATGGGAAAAAAGATGTCAAAGGGCATAAAGCAAAAAAAAAAAATTCATTGCTGTCAAGAATATAAATTATTATAGCTATGATAGGAAAGAAAATAGAAGTTCTTTTAAAAGCTACAAGTAGATCTCATGTGTGATCAAGTAATCCTACTTTATGCTACAATATACAGCCAAGAGGATAAAATCAGCACACCAGAGAAATACTCACACACCCATATTTATAGAAGCACAGCAGCTGGGGATGTCCAATCAAGGGACTAATATACAAAGAAAAATGGGCATTCGTATACATGGAGTATTATTCATCCATAAGGGAGCATGAAAGTCTGCCATTTGATGCAAAATGTTTGTAAATTGTGTTTAGTAAATTAAAACAGACACAGAAAGACAAGTGCTATGTATTTTGAAGGCAGAAATAAAAGACAGTGAGGTGACCTGAAAGTAGAACAAGAATTAGTAGAGATGGGTAAGTATGTACAGGAGAGAAGATTGGAAAGTATGAGAAATCAGTGCACACTGTATCCATGTATGGAAACAACACAGCCAAGCATCTCAACCAGCACACAGCTACCAGTGTTAGTGTGGAAAGGTCTAAGTGATTACAGATAACCTGTTAGATGTGTTAGCTTTTCTGGGAAAAGTTGATGTTGAAGCAGAGCTAAAGAACCGATGTGTTGGGGGAAACTCCTCTAAAGAATAAGAAAATCTCAAGCAGGATTGCTTCGGAAGAGCCAAAGGACCACTACCACATGTGAAATAACAGTTGAGAAGAGAGAGAGAGGCAATTCAGGACAACCTCAGACTTTGCTATGCCTCTGACAGTCCCATTATCTCTCAGCATCTTTAGGGACTGACCTGGACCTTGTCAAATAGAAAACCTGGAGGATCTTAAGGTCCTTGATACAAAATGACACATTATTCGAATATAACCTACAATCTCTCCATGTACTTTAGATTGTTTCTACATTCCTTAGAAAACATAAAATGTCTTGACATACGTCCACAGTAGTCACCGTGTGTGGGAGAACAATAATGAGAAATAGCACCATAGTTATGCAGGTAAATTTTGCTAAGCACACTCAGTCTGCTGTTGGCTAATTCCATAGAAACAAAATGGTGCATATGAAGCCATGAACACAGGAGTCAATTATATCAACCATCTCAATGAAAAAATCCCCATCAGAGGAGTACTAAAATTGTGCACAAAAATATCCAGGCATTCATGGTTTAGCTATCCACACTTACTGGCTATTGGCTGCCAATAAGAAATTAATCTTGAATTCACTGTTTTTAATAGCTAAGTAGTACTCCATTGTGTAAATGTACCACATTTTTTTCTGTATCCATTCCTCGGTTGAGGGACATCTGGGTCCTTTCCAGCTTCTGGCTATTATAAATAAGGCTGCTATGAACATTGTGCAGCATATGTCCTTATTACATGTTGGAGCATCTTCTGGGTTTATGCCTAGGAGTGGTATACCTGGGTCCTCTAGTAGTACTATGTCCAACTTTCAGAGGAACTACCAAACTGATTTGCAGAATGGTTGTACCAGCTTGCAGTCCCACTAGCAATGAAGAAGTGTTCCTCTTTCTCCACATCTTCGCCAGCATATGCTGTCACCTGAGTTTTTAATTTTAGCCATTCTGATTGGTGTGAGGTGGAATCTCAGGGTTGTTTTGATTTACATTTCCCTGATGACTAAGGATGTTGAACACTTCTTTAGGTGCTTCTCAGCCATTCTATATTCCTCAGTTAAGAATTCTTTGTTTTGCTCCGTGCCCCATTTTGAATAGGATTATTTGTTTCTCTGGAGTCTAACTTCTTGACTTCTTTGTATATATTGGATATTAGCCCTCTATCAGATGTAGGATTGGTAAAGATCTTTTTCCAGTCTGTTGGCTGCTGTTTTATCCTATTGACAGTGTCCTTTGCCTTACAGAAGCTTTGCAATTTTATAAGGTCCCGTTTGACAATTCTTGACCTTAGAGCATAAGCTATTGGTGTTCTATTTAGGAAAATTTCCTCCTGTGTCCATGTGCTTGAGGCTCTTCTCCTCTACAGAGGAATGGATACAGAAAATGTGAGACATTTACACAATGCAGTACTACTCAGCTATTAAAAGCAATGAATTCATGAAATTCTTAGGCCAATGGATGGAACTGGAAAATATCCTGAGTGAGGAAACCCAGTCATAAAATAACACATATGGTATGCACTCACTGATAAGTGGATATTAGCCCAGAAGCTCAACATACCCATGATACAATCCACAAACCACAAGAAACTCAAGAAGTAGGAAGACCAAAGAATGAATACTTCAGTCCTTCTTAGAAGGGGGAAGAAAATGCCCATTGGAGGAAATACAGAGACAAAATATGGAGCAGAGACTGAAGGAAGGACAGTCTAGAGACTGCCCCACCTGGGGATCCATCCCATTTACAGTCATCAAACCCAGACACTATTGTGGATGCCAACAAGTGCTTGCTGACAGGAGCCTGATATAGTTGTCTCCTGAGAGGCTCTGCCAGTGCCTGACAAATACAAAGATGGATGCTCTCAGTCAAATATTAGACTGAGTAGAGTCCCCAATAGAGTAGCTAGAGAAAGGACCTAAGGAGCTGAAGGGGTTTGCAGCCCCATAGGAGGAACAACAATATGAACCAACCGGTACTCCCAGAGCTCCCATGGACTAAATCACCAATCAAAGACTATATATGGAGGGACCCATAGCTCCAGCTGTATATGTAGCAGAGGATGGCCTTGTCAAACAACAATGGAAGTAGAGAGCCTCAGTGTAGGGGAATGCCAGGACAGGGAAGCAGAAGTGGGCAGGTTGGCGAGCAGGGGGTGAGGGGATGGGATAAGGGGTTTTCAGAGGGGAAATGAGGAAAGGGGATAATATTTGAAATGTAAATAAAGAAGACATCTAATAAAAATAAATTAAAAAATTAATTTAATGAAAAAAATTAATCTCTGCACAGATGTTGGGGATAGTCCCCAAAGTACTGCTTTAAGAGGTTCTCAGTTAACCGAGCTTCTAAGAGCTGAAGCCCAAGTTGTTTCGTGAAGAAACTCCAAACCAGCTACCTCTGCGACTGTCTTCTCCTTAATGTGGCAAACTAAAAATATACTTGAGGTTAAGGCATCAGAGAATCAGAGTCATCAAAGATAAGCATGCGGTACTCACTCAAAAGACAGAAAAGAGAGAAAAGATGATTGGAATGGTGAACAGAAAGTCACCAGAGAAAGAACACGAGCAGTGAATGCAAAATTATTATCTATCTAGTAACAATAATATGGTTGTAACTCAGAGACCAACCTGAACCCTAAGCCAAGTAAATGGAAACATGCATTCAAAAAACAAAGCCAAATATACACTTTAGCTCACGTCTCCCTTTGGAATTGCCTTCCACTTCTTACTTCTCACTATGTAGCAAATTTACTCCAATACATTAAAAACTTCCTAGGCTGTCTACAACTTCTTCCATGGGTAATTTGTTCCCCCTTTTAAGAAGGAACAAAGTATCCACACATTAGTCTTCCTTCTTCTTGAGTTTCTTATGGTTTGTGGTTTGTACTTTGTGTATTCTGATCTTCTCGGCTGATAACCACTTAAGAGAGAGTGCATACCATGTGTGTTCTTTAGTGATTGGGTTACCTCACTCAGGATGATATTCTCCAGGTCCATCCATTTCCCTAAGAATTTCATAAATTCATTGTTTTTAATAGCTGAGTAGTACTCCATTGTGTAGATGTACCACATTTTCTGTATCTATTCCTCTGTTGAGGGACATCTGGGTTGTTTCCAGTTTCTGGCTATTATAAATAAGGCTGCTATGAACATAGTAGAGTATGTGTTCTTATTACATGTTGGAGCATCTTCTGGGTATATGCCCAGGAGTGGTATAGCTGGGTCCTCTGGTAGTACTATGTCCAAATTCCAGAGGAACCACCAAACTGATTTCCACTATGGAGCAGAGAAGAAAGGAAGGACAATTCAAAGACTGCTCCACCTGAGAATCATTCCCATATTCAATCATCAAATTTAGACACTATTGTGGATGCCAGCAAGTGCGGGATGACAGGAGTCTGATATTGCTCTCTCCTTAGAAGTTCTGACAGTACCCAAATAATACAGAAGTAAAGGCTCACAGCCATCCATTGGACTGAGCACAGAGTCCCCAATGAAGGAGCTAGAGAAAGGACCCAAGGAGCTGAAGGGCTTGCAGCCCCTTAGGACAAACAACAGTATGAACTAACTAGTACCCTCAGAGCTCCCAGAGACTAAAACACCAATCAAAGAGTATACATGGTGGGACTAATGGCTGCAGCAGCATATATATAGCAGAGAATGGCCTAGTTGGTCATCAATGGGAGGAAAGGCCCTTGGCCCTGTGAAGGTTCTATGGCCCAGTGTAGGGAAATACCAAGGCCAGTAAGCAGGAGGGAGTGGATTGGTACACGGGGGGGGGGGGGGGGGGGGGGGGGGTTGTTTTTTTTTTTGGGGGGTTTTTTTTTTTTTTTTTTTGGGGGGGGGGGGCCTGGAAAAGGAGATATTGTAAATAAAGAAAATATCTAGTAGAAAAAAAAAAACTTCCTAGGCTGAGTCACCAAACTCAGTAATCTTTACATATAACTAATGGTTCTCTTTCTATCTCCTACCCTCAGCCCCTTTTCCACCAGCCTCCTCCAGAGAAACTTCACCTGCTCCCATGAAAGAAGGAGTGTTTGAGTGAAAAGATAGGAACTTCATGATATTCCCTGTCATTTCTTTGGACTTCCATCAGATAATCTATGTCTGCTTAGCAGCTTTTTTCCTTCGGTGACTGGAGCTGACGTTAAGGGCCAAGAGACGTATCCCTAGATTCCCTGTGGCCAGGATCTTTCCAGATTTTCTGGGTCTTGATGTTTCAGAAGGCAGATTGTCCAGTCTGCCCTTGCCCCTTATCAGGCCCCAACTATTGACTTAATTCATATAGACCCCTGTCCCCAGGTATCTGTGGACATCTCACATTTAACTTACAAAGCATACTACTTTAGCCACCTACTGACTGCCTAACTGTGCCACCACAGATACAGGTAATTTGAAGTGTTCTATGAGACAATGTCCTGCCAAAGTGTCTTCTATACCATGCTATGCCTATACACAGACTTCTAATCTCAGCATCTCTGTGACCTCTTTACCTCCTTAGAAACATTTAGTCAATATTCAAATTTTCAAAAGAATCACATTAAAAAGAAATCTCAACTTTATTCAAGCTATTAAGGCTTTTGAAAACAAAGATAGACAAAGAGAAATGCTTCTGATTGAGGAGAAAAATCAAATTCAATAGAGGTTTTATTGGAAAAATTATTAGAAAAGAAGCAATCACTCTAAAAAGTGTTATAGCTCACAGGTATTTCCTCTTTTTGACATGAGAAATAGAAGAAGCATCATGCATCCAACTGCAAGCAGCCTTTACTTGACCAATGTAAGTGCTACTTACTGATTTAGTCACTACAGAGACATACCTAAGAGCTTGAGCAAGAAGCCCCAGATGGGGTGACGCATCACCTGACATCACATGTATATGATGGTGGACTGAGTCGATGATTATCAGAATACAAAAACAGGTGTTATGCTCTCTATGTTTAAGTTAGTCTTAGATCTAAAATGTATTTATTTATTTTGTGTTTAGTCAGTATGTGTGTAGGGGTGAGTGCATACATGGGTCAGAGGATAAGTTGGGAAAAATCAATTCTCTCCTTCTATCAGGTTGGTTCTATGGACTGAATTCACATTGTTAGGCATGACTGCAAATTTCCTTAGTCACTGAACTACCTTGCGAGCTCTTGAAATAATCATCACGATTTTATCCCAGGATTGTGAGAACACATAGACTTTGTTTATATCCCATCTGTGGGCAAATTAATAAAATTTAAGTGGATGTTTAATTTAACATATAATTAAACATATACTTTCCTGATTTGCAAATCTTCAATCAGTAAGAGATTTTTTTTAATATACCTCCAGGAACTGAAGGAGCTGAGGGAGTTTGCAGCCCCATGGCGGGAACAACAGCGTCAACAGGCCAGGTCCCTTGGAGCTCCCAGGGACTGGACCACCAACCAAAGAGTACACATGGAGCGATCCACAGTGCTGGCCACATATGTGGCAGAGAATGGCCTTGTTGGACATCAGTGAGAGGAGAGGCTCTTGGGCCTGGGGGTATTCAATGCTCCAGTGTAGGGAAATGGCAGGGCAGGAGGATGGGAGTGGGTGGGTTTGGGAGCACTCTCATAGATGCAGGGGGAGGGGGAATGGGGTAGAATAATTCTGAAAGGGAGACCTGGAAAGAGGAAAACATTTGAAATATAAATAAATAACATACCCAATCAAAAATAAATAAATAAATAAATAAATAATAGATGGGTGGGAAACCCAGCTTTCTGGCATGGAACTGAAATATATATACATATATATGTGTGTGTATATATATATATATATATATATATATATATATATATATATATTTGAAGTCTTCCTCCAGTTGTATAGAAGCTGTAAACTTAAACTATGAACATTACAAACACATAGCTAGAAGCACTCTTGTTTAACTTATCTTAGGATATTTTAAAGTTCAAACTATACAAATAGGAAGATAAAGTACAAAAACAAGAAATAAAATTAATTCTAATTTGGTTCACAAATTACAGTTGCTTACATAGGGAACTATAGGGGTAAAATATTTTATTCATTATGTAGGGTTAAGGTCTCATAAGCTCTCCACTCCTCTAGTCTCCTTTGACATGTCCATTATTGTCCTTGTTCTGTTCATACTTGGGCAGTCATCATAGTGATAGCTCATGGGTGTAGCTTCTTCTACCATTAAAGAGAGGAATATGTAAATGCATTATAACCTCAAAAGCAAAAGAAATAATTATAAAAAGAATTAGAATTTTTCTTAAAAGTTTAAAGAATTAAAAAATATTTCATTCAACATGTATTAATTGCACCTGCATTGTGTTCTATATTTAACATGTGTGCCCTGTTTTATGAAAGTCTATGAACTTCTGTCTCCAAAGTAGAATAGAAAACTCTATGGTGTATTTTCTCATGATATAGTACTTGTAAATAACAGCTGAGACAGGATGTGCACTTCCTGAGCCTACTGGGAACAGGTGTTAAGTGGCTTTCAGAAATGTGAATTCCATGCTTCCTGCAGTCTGGTCCTGACACTTCCTAAAAAGTACATCAGTAAGTATTTCTTTCTTATACAAACTTCAAAGTGCTCACACAAATACAGGGGGCAGAACTTACTCAGAACATGGTTCTCTCCTCCTACAGGCATGGCAAACAAAATAGCACAAGGCAATAACACAATAGACAACTATATAATCAAGATTATGTCTGAAAAAGTCATAATAAATCATAGCATTAACTGTTTACCTCAAAGACAGCCTGAGTCTGTGTGTCAAAACACATTTACGGTTTGTGTGATTGT
This sequence comes from Montemys delectorum, assembly GCA_019843815.1. Classification (NCBI taxonomy): domain Eukaryota; kingdom Metazoa; phylum Chordata; class Mammalia; order Rodentia; family Muridae; genus Montemys; species Montemys delectorum. Next base: position 13,173 of record JADRCD010198949.1, on the reverse strand, counting down.
TTTTTCTCATCTGGTTGACAATTTTCTACCAGAGACCACCAAACAAAGACTCCAACACTAGGCATGAGCAGAGACTTCACAAACATACAGCCTATTGTTGTTGCCCTTGCTTGCCAACCAAAGGTGGAAGGTAAGTCTGCTGCTGAAAACATTGTGTCCTTTATGACATGGGACCCAGAGGACCCTGAGCTGTAACTGACCTGAATACTCCTCCCTGAAGCTTAACCTTCGCTATATAAAAATGTACACTTCCAAAAGACTGATAGTCTTCTACCTAGGACCCCTGTGAACCACAGCAATTACCAGCATCATAGCATGATAACATAAGGCTGCAGGACTGGCAGATACACCTTGACAGTAACCAACGGCTCCCTAATTGGCCTTACAGCCTGCTCAATAAAGGAAAACCATGCCTAGTACTGAACACCTAGCCAGCTACCAAAGGCTCCTGAAGTCACAGATCTTGAAGAATCTACAACTACCATTTTATTAAACCAGCACAATCTCTAACTACACTATAAATGCTTATTTTTATACCAATAAGTGTAGTACTAAGACCTCATCAAGAAAACTCTCTGCAACAGAGTTTTATTGCATAAAGCCGTAACCAATCAAAATGCAGAGTTGTGGAGACCAGCTCCTACATCTAATAAAACAACTCCCTCAGCTAAGGCTCATGGTATACTGTGGAAGAAGGAGGATAATCATTGTAAGATCAAGAATGTCATGGAGTTTGTTGGGAGATTGTGTCTCCTAGTAATGTCACAGGCTACTGTCATAAAGTCTCACCAACATGTCTGCCCAAATATGAGCTAAGGCTAATAGACATGCTGACGTGAACAAGGAGAAGCTCATGAATCTTCAACCCCAAACAAAGAACTATAAGCAACTAAGGCAGTGATTCTAAACCTGGGGATCACAACCCCTTTAGGATCACATAAGGCAATCAGAAAACACAGATATTTGCATTAGGATTCATAACAATAGCAAAATGTTATGAACTAGCAATGATAATAATTTTGTGATTGGGGGTAAGCACAACATGCCGAACTGTGTTTAAAGGTCTCAGCATTAGGAAGATTGAGAACCAATGTGCTAAGAAATGCTGAGAGCAGGAAAAGTTGTCTTCTCCAGGGAAGAGAACACAAGTTGAATATTCAATACCAATTGGCTATCCCTAAAAAACATGCATAATGTAACATTATACAAACTGACCAGGTTATATTTAGGAATATATGTATAAATACATATACACATGGTGATGGTTTGTACATGCTTGGCCCGTGGACTGGCACTATTAGGAGGTGTCCTTGTTGGAGTAGGAGTGTCACTGTGGACATGAGCTTTAAGACCCTCATCATAGCTGCCTTGAAGCTAGTCTTCTAGAAATCTTCAGATGAAGATGTGAAAGACACTGCCATGCTCCCACCTTGATGACAATTGATTGAACCTTTGAACCTGTAAGCCGAGCCAGCCCTAATTAAATGTGATCCTTATTAGAGTTGCCGTGGTCATGGTGTCTGTTCGCAGAAGTAAAACCCTAAGACACACATACACTTACACACACACACACACACACACACACACACACACACACAAAGTTTTTAAAAAGACCAAGGATGAGTATATAAGAGGGAGGAATGAGAAGGGAGAAATAGTATAATTATATTATAGTCTCACAAATAAAAGGAAAACCAGCATGGAAGAAGGACATACATATATAATATATACATAAGATATATATATAAAATATATTTAAATAAACTTCTAAAATAAATAGGTACAAGAGGTATACTCTTCATCAGAAATAAAGACTATGTGGTTGGTTGCCAGACATGGTGGTATAGACTTTGAATATCAGGGCCTGAGAGGCAGAGGCAGGATCTGGTGGATATCTATGACTTTAAGTCCAGTCTGTTCTACAAAGTTAGTTCTAGGTCACCCAGTGCTACAAAGTGTGTTTCAGTCTAAAACTAAAAATACAATATGGTAAATTTACATAAATCTATGTATAAAACTTAGCACAGCTGATTATCAACAGTTATGTGTGATAGGGTGGCTTACTCCACTGTCATCTCAAATATGTGAGAATGTGAATATGGGCCAATGGGTCATAACCACTTTTAGCTCCACCGTAAAGCCTTTTAAAAGCACCATTGTATGTGTAATTCAGTGCCAAGCAAAACTACCCTATGAGATGCACATTTGTGTATCAATACTTAAATAGAAACAAATGGCTTCGTGGTAATCGGTGAAACTATGCTCCAAAAAATACATTAGACAATTTAATATTAATTTAAATTTTAAGTTTTCTTTAATATTTATAATTCCAATAGTATATTCAAGGTATTTTGTAAGATTACAGAATATAATATTCATGATATTTTTGTTGACTGTTTTAGAAAATAGATTGATTAAGGTTTAATTCACAATTTACACACTTTAAATATAAAATTCAAGAGTTCTAGAAAAAGTGGAATTAAGGATCTTCCATCTACCTATGATCTGGAGCTACTAGCCTTGCTCTAGACCGGAGATTCTCAGCCTATGGCTCATGATATTATATATCAGATATTTACACTACCATTTATAGCAGTAGCAAAATTATAGTTATGAAGTAGCAACAAAAATGATTTTATGGTTGGAGGGTCACAAAAACATGAAGGACTACATTAAAGGGTCACAGCATTAGGAAGTTTGAGAACCACTACTCTAGACTGTCCATCATGTGTTCCTATGTTTCCCTAACCAAGAGCTTTTCTCTACACTTATTAAATAGCACAGAAAACATGGTGTGGGACAAGAATGGATAACTCTTGGTGGAAATCTTTTCCAGAGTTTTACAAAGTGTGCTGTGGAGAGTGGAAGAAGCCCTGAACATGGGAAGCCCTGCAGAAATGTGTGTTGTCAATATAAGCTGGCCCAAATCAAGGACCACAGCCTCAGATCCACAGAAAAATGACAAGCCTTTCCCCAACCCAAGGCCCTGTGAGTCTACGAAGGATGGTAAAGCCTTCCTCTGGTTCATGTGTGGCTGTTGATGATGTGTGCAGAAAATCGGCACGGTAGATTTTTTGTGATTTTCTCCTTGACACCCAGAATATTTACAGCTGGAAATCTGCTCCCTTACAGAGATTGTTCCTACAGAGATTACACTTCCATTATCCAGCTATGTTCCATAAACCCTCTTTCTGTGAGCTTGTTTTTTCTTCATCCCCACACAGCCCAGATCAGGTATGTAGATGGAGCCTTGTTGAATGTAGATGGAGCCTTGTTGAATGTAGATGGAGCCTTGTTGAATGTAGATGGAGCCTTGTTGAATGTAGCAAGGGATAAGTTACTTTACTGACCCAGAAGAGTGAATGGCACAGCAGTCAGACACTATCAAGTCATATCTGTCAAACACTGATTTTTATGGGACATCCAAGAAAGATTAGTTACATTGTTCCCCTAAAGGCGGGTCTAATTTAAACAGGATGAGTAGTCTACACAGTAGAATAAAAGCTTAAATACATAGTCTTAAATGATTTTAAGGTGTATTATTAACTTGGCTTTTAGATCCATCAAAAGTTCAATCTCTTTGAATAAAAGAGATATTTTTATAAAATTGTTTCATTATATTTTTCCTTAGCATTTTAAAGAACACAATTGCTTTGAAATACTAGCTACTGGCTTTGTATTGATTCCTTAATTTTAGTTATTTCAAGCGCCATGAGGAAGATCATTTAGATGAGCCATTTGAAAAATTAAACTAAGTTGTGCATGAAAAAAAAAAACTGGTACTATCCAATATTAACCCCAATATGACCTGTCTTTTTTTATATATGGGATCCACCAACATACAAATTAAGTCAGTCCTTGGTGTTGGAGTGTCTAAAATTTCTGTTCTAGGTGTAGATACTATTACATTAAACAAAGAGGAAGATTCCATTAAGAATTATAATCCTTTAATTCTGTTACATGAATGGACATATAAAGAGAGTTCCTTAACCAGTATAAAAACATTAATGTTCAATAACAATAAAGATTATTTCATGTAGTTACATTAGATAGACAAGCCTAGTCCAAGACCAGCCAGTTATTTCATTGATTTGCCTCATGTCTGTAACCCCACAGGGATTGTGAGATCATGGCTATAGCTTTGGTAATTTATTAAATCATTTAGGTGAAGAGTATTCTACTGTAACATTAGGCAACTTTTGTTGCAATGTATCTTAACTATTAAAGACAAAAAGACAAATACAAAAACTTGCAAGTTGTCACAATATCATTTGACAGTGATTTCAAAGCTTAAGTGTAAGTTGTATAATTGTTAGAGATTTTCACTGATTGAGAGATTCCAGTAACTAAAGAAACTTAAATTTTATTTTGCTTATGGCTTTTGTAATTTACTGTGTACTTTGAGCTATGTCCTTTGCTAGGTTATTTTTTCAAGACAAACTTGCTCTTTAAATTGTTATAGAATATGAATCAATTTAGTTTCCCCAGATAACTGTTAAGTAATACTTTGTTCTGAAGGATCTGACTTTCTATAGTAATGGGATTATAAATATGGTCTTTAAAATGGAAAGCTCTTTAGCTGCCTAAATAAATTCCTTCAGAAGTGCAGTGAGAGATGAACTATGGTATTAATATATTTGGTGGTATTAAGACAGGTCCTTGTATTTCTTAGCTAGTATGGGATAAATACCAGTTCCTTCAATAGTTGTATTTATAATATCCATAGCATCCTTAACAAGGATTTCAAAATCTAGAACAGTGGCCATTTGAGTCTGTTTTACCTAAAGAGCCATTAGCCACAAGAATTGACAACTGTTTTACTTTAAAAAGTACTTCAAAAGGGTTGCTGGAATGCTTCAATGCTTTCAAGCCTTTAGAGAACTTTTTGCTTTTATAAAGGACCTGAATTTAATACCTAACACACAATAGCTTATAACAATCTCTAACTCCACTTCCAGTTAATCCAATTCCCTCTTATGACCTCTTTGGGTACCAGGCACACATGTAGGGCACATATATACATTCAGGCAAAATATTCATACACAGAAAATAGAATAAATACATTTTAAATTCCTAGAAAATATTCAGCAAGTGGCTAGGAATTCTAAGCAGCAGCTTCATGTGTACATTTATTTCTTAAATTACCCAATTCAAGTCACAAATTATAAAATCAGGGAACAATATTCCCTTTTCATATTTAAGTCTATATGAAACATAGCTATAATATATTCTTAAACATACATACATTTTACTATATATTTAATATTAATTTAATCTAATAAGACTTAATGATTTCTTGTTTTTAATGTTTCACAATTTTATTCTTGAAATCTCATTTCTACCCTGATTAAACACTTATTGCCATTTCAGCAAAAAGCTAGTAAGTTAACATAGAGCTTCAGTTCAGAATATCTAGTAAAGTCCTGAATTTAACAAAAATTCATCTTTGTATGCTAGGAAGTAGAGCAATTAGTATTAATATCTTGTTCTGCAATATACTGGTTAGAAATCTGTAATCTGCAAATTAGGCCGTCATGATTATGGAATCCATTGATCAGTACTTTCACAGGTGTGAGTCACTTTGTGTTGACTATGTGTTTGCTAGAGATGTACTTCCTAAACACTGTTATTCTAAGACATAACAACAATAACAAAAGTGTGTGATGTCTTAGGTTGCATTTAAAATGAAGGAATTACCAAAAACTAATGAGAAAGGACAGAATTCTCAGCAAATGGTAGTTTAGAACGTGACTGGATCTTTAAATCAAAATTAGAAAGTTTTTTCTTTCATCATTATGGGACAACTGTAATTTCCACTGAGGACCATGAAAACAAATGGGAAAAACTGGAGATAAGTTCTTGAGGATAACAGTTATTAATGTGTTGGTAAAAGGCTAGACTAATATCCAGGTTAAGATTGAAAGGGAAAACTGCAGAAATAATACTCAAGGACATTTTTCCATAGGCCATTGCTGACACACAGATAGAAATAAAAGTATGTTGAACAGTACTTTAGAGAGCTCTGTAGGCCAGAGGGATGGAAGCCTGGGGATTTGTTATCTATTTTGTGGAAACCCAAAACCCTAGGTAAGATGAGCCACCCATGTCTTGGCCTCCTCTGCGCTTCCTACTCTCTGTGATCCCTATAATTGGAGTATTGTGATCTTGCCTACTTGTTTCCTCTGCACCTGGAACCAACAAATGGAAGCGCTCTCTGGAGAAATCCAGTGTCACTTAGCTATCAAATCACTTTTCAAATAAAAAAAAAATTAAAAATAGCCAAGCATTTGAGGACAAAAAAAAGTAAGTGTTAAATTCTATAGCATGCATTGCATATCTTAGTAATTTGCAAAAATAAAAGATGGAGTAAAGAACTGAAAATATGACACAGACTTCAGAAGTGGCAGGGCTGCTGGGACAGGATCCTTTCTATCTCCATCTACACCTCAGAGGGACAGCAGATCTACAGCCCTCTCTACCCCTTTCATGAAAGCAGAGAGTTTGTGTCCAGGGAGTGCTCTGACCCTAGGAATCAGGAGGGACTGCTGATCTACAGCCCTCTGCACATTGGTCTTACCAGAGGAGAGCTGATCTCCCAGAAGTGCTGACACAGATTTAGAGAACCACAGGAGGAACAAGCTCCAGCCAGTGACAGCAAGAACTTCTAACACTAGAGATCAACAGATGCCAAAAGGCAAATACAAGAATCTTACCAACAGAAAACAAGACTACTTGGCATCATCAGAACCTATTACTCCCACCACAGCAAGTCCTGGATACCTCAAAACACTGGGAAAGCAAGATTTGGATCTAAAATCAATCATATCATGATGGTGATAGAGGAATTTAAGAAGAACATGGATAACTCCCTTAAAGAATTACAGGAGAACACAAGTAAACAAGTAGAAGCCCTTAAAGAGGAAACACAAAAATCCCTTGAAGAATTACAGGAAAGCACAACAAAAAAGTGAAGGAATTGAACAAAACCATCCAGGACCTAAAAATAGAAGTAGAAACAGTTAAGAAATCAAAAAGAGAGACAACTTGAGAGATAGAGACCTAAGAAAGAAGTCAGGAACCATAGATGCAAGCAGCACCAACAGAATACAAGAGATAGAAGAGAGAATCTCTGGTGCAGAAGATACCATAGAAAGCATTGACACAACTGTCAAAGAAAACCCAAAATGCAAAAAGTTTCTAACCCAAAAAGCCAGGAAATCCAGGACACAATGAGAAGACCAAACCTAAGGATAACACATATAGAAGAGAGTAAGACTCCCAAAATAATGGGCCAGTAAGTATCTTCAACAAAATTATAGAAGAAAACTTCCCTAGCCTAAAAAAAGAGATGCCCATAAAAAGACAAGAAGCCTATAGAACTCCAAATAGACTGGACCAGAAAAGAAATTCCTGCCACCACATAATAGTCAAAACACCAAATGTACAAAACAAATAAAGAACATTAAAAGCAGTGAGAGAAAAAGGCCAAGTAACATATAAAGGCAGGTCTATCAGAATTACTGCAGATGTCTCACCAGAGACTATGAAAACTAGAAGATCCTGGGCTGATGTTATGTAGACCCTAAGAGAACACAAATGCCAGGCCAGGCTACTATACCCAGCAAAACTCTCAATTACTGTAGACAGAGAAAACAAGATATTCCATAATAAAAGCAAACTTGCACAGTATCTTTCCACAAATCTAGCCCTTCAAAGATAATAAATGGAAAACTCCAACACAAGGAAGGGAACTACATCCCTGAAAAAGCAAAAATGTAATCTTCCAACAAAACTAAAAGAAGATTGCCACATGAACAGAATGCTAATGCTAACAACAAAAATAACAAGAAGCAACAATTACTTTTCCTTAATATCTATTAATATCGATGGACTCTATTCCCCCAATAAAAAGACATAGATTATCAGATTAGGTACATAAACAGGACCCAATATTTTGTTGTATACAGGAAACCTACCTCAGTGACAAAGACAGACACTATCTTAGAATAAAAGGCTGGAAAACAATTTTCCAAGCTAATGGACTCAAGAAAAAAGCTGGAGTAGCCATTCTAATATTGAATGAAATCGACTTTTACCCTAAAGTAATCAAAAAAGATAAGGAGGGACACTTCATACTCATCAAAGGTATGATCTACCAAGATGAACTCGCAATTCTGAACCTCTACACTCTAAATGCAAGGGTATCTATATTCATAAAACAAACTTTACTAAAGTTCAAAGCACACATTGTACCCTACACAATAATAATGGGAGACTTCAACACCCCACTCTCTGCATTGGACAGATCATGGAAACAGAAACTACACAAAGACACAGTGAGACTAACAGAAGTTATGAAACACATGGATTTAACAGATATCTATTGAACTATTTATCCTAAAACAAGAGGATATACCTTCTTCTCAGCACCTCATGGTACCTTTTCCAAAATTGACCATATAACTGGTCACAAACCAGGCCTCAACAGATACAATAAAATTGAAATAATTCCTTGCATCCTGTCAGATTCCATGGATTAAGGCTGCTCCTCAGTAACAACATAAGTAATAGAATGCCCACATACACATGGAAGCTTAACAACACTCTACTCAATGATAACTTGGTCAAGGAAGAAATAAAGAAAGAAATTAAAGACTTTCTAGAGTTTAATGAAAATGAAGCCACAATATACCCAAACTTATGGGACACAAAGCAGTCCTAAGAGAAAAATCATACCTGTAATTGCCTCGAAAAAGAAACTGGAGAGAGCATACACCAGCAATTTGACAGCACATCTGAAAGCTCTAGAACAAAAAGAAGCAAATTCACACAAGAGGAATCAAAGGCAGGAAATAATCAAACTCAGGGCTCAAATCAACCAAATGGAAACAAAAAGAAATATACAAAGAATCAACCAAACCAGGAGCTGGTTCTTTGAGAAAATCAACAGAATACATAAACCCTTAGCCAGACTAAATAGAGGGCACAGAGACAGTATCCTAATTTAAAAGATCAGAGATAAAAAGGGAGAAATAACAACAGACACTGAGGAAATCAAATAATTAATAATAATAATAATAATAATAATAATAATAATAATAATAATAATGAGATCCTACTACAAAAGCCTATACTCAACAAAGCTGGAAAACCTGAATGAAATGTACAATTTTCTAGACAGATACCAGGTACCAAAGATAAATCAAGATCAGATTAACGATCTAAACAGTCCCATATTGGCTAAAGAAATAGAAACAGTCATTAATAATCTCCCAACCAAAAAAAAAAAAAAAAAAAAAAATCCCAGGTCCAGATGGATTTAGTGCAGAGTTTTCTAAGACTTTCAAAAATGACCTAATACCAATACTCCTCAAACTATTCTACAAAATTGAAACAGAAGATACTCTACCCAATTTGATCTATGAAGTCACAATTAATCTGATACCTAAACCACCCAAAGACCCAACAAAGAAAGAAAACTTCAGAACAATTTCCCTTATGAATATCAATGCAAAAATGCTCAATAAAATACTTCCAAACAGAATCCAAGAACACATCAAAACAATCACCCATCATGATCAAGTAGTCTTCATCCAAGGGATGCAGGGACTGTTCAATATGCAGAAATCCATTAATGTAATTCACTATATAAACAAACTCAAAGAAAAAACCATATGATCATCTCACTAGATGTTGAGAAAACATTCGACAAAATCCAACATCCCTTCAGGATAAAAGTCTTGGAAAGATTAGGAATTCAAGGCCCATACTTAAACATAGTAAAAGCAATATACAGCAAACCAGTAGCCAACATCAAACTAAATAGAGAGAAACTTAAAGCAATCCCACTAAAATCAGGGACTAGACAACTCTCTCCTTACCTATTGAATATTGTACTTGAAGTTCTAGCCAGAGCAATTAGACAACAAAAGGAGATCAAAGGGATACAAATTGGAAAGAAGAAGTCAAATTATCACTATTTGCTGACGATATGATAGTATAATTAAGTAACCACAAAACTTCCAACAGACAGCTCCTAAACCTGATGAGCAAATTCAGCAAAGTAGCTGGATATAAAAATGAACTCAAGCAAATCAGTGGCCTTCCTCTACACAAAGGATAAACAGGCTGAGGAAGAAATTAGGGAAATAACACCCTTCACAATAGTCACAAATAGTATAAAATACCTTGGTGTGACTCTAACTAAGCAAGTAAAAGCTCTGTGTGACAATGACTTCAAATCTCTGAAGAAAGAAATCGAAGATCTCAGAAGATGGAAAGATCTCCGATGCTCATGGATTTGTGGATTAATATAGTAAAAATGGCCATCTTGCCAAAAGCAATCTACAGATTCAACGCAATCGCCATCAAAATTCCAACTCAATTCTTCATAGACTAGGAAAGAGCAATTTGCAAATTCATCTGGAATAACAAAAAACCTAGGATAGCGAAAAGTATTCTCAACAATAAAGGAACCTCTGGTGGAATCACCATCCTGGACCTTAAGCTATACTTCAGAGCAATTGTGATAAAAACTGCATGGTATCGGTACAGTGACAGGCAGGTTGACCAGTGGAATAGAATTGAAGACCCAGAAATGAACCCACACACCTATGGTCACTTGATCTTTGACAAAGGAGCTAAAACAATGCAGTGGAAAAAAAGACAGCATTTTGAAGAAATGGTGTTGGCTACCTGGTAATTAGCATGTAGATGAATGTAAATCGATCCATTCCTATCTCCTTGTACAAAGCTCAAGTCCAAGTGGATCAAGGACCTCCACATAAAACCAGATACACTGAAACTAGTAGAAAAGAAAGTGGGGAAGAGCCTTGAGCACATGGGCACAGGGCAAAATTTCCTGACTAGAACACCAATAGCTCATGATCTAAGATCAAGAATTGACAAATGGGACCTCATAAAATTATAAAGCTTCTGTAAGACAAACACTGTCAATAGGACAGAACGCAACCAACAAATTGGGAAAATATCTTTACCAATCCTATATCTGATAGAGGGCTAATATCCAATGTATACAAAGAACTCAAGAAGTTAGACTCCAGAAAAAATAATCCTATTAAAAATTGGGCACAGAGCTAAACAAAGAATTCTTAACTGAGGAATATCAAATGGCTGAGAAGCACCTAAAGAAATGTTCAACATCCTTAGTTATCAGAGAAATGCAAATCAAAACAACCTTGAGATTCCACCTCACACCAGTCAGAATGGCTAGGATAAAAGACTCAGGTGACAGCAGATGCTGGCAAGGTCGTGGAGTAAGAGGAATACTCCTTCATTGCTGGTGGGATTGCAAGCTGGTAAAACCACTCTGCAAATCAGTTTGGCAGTTACTCTGGAAATTGGACATAGTACTACCTAAGAACCAACTACACCACTCCTGGGCATATACCCAGAAGACGCTCCAACATGTAATAAGGACACATGCTCCACTGTGTTCATAACAGCCTTATTTGTAATAGCCAGAAGCTGGAAAGAACCCAGATGTCCCTCAACAGAGGAATGGATACAGAAAAGGTGGTACATCGACATAATAGAGTACTACTCAACTATTAAAAACAATGAATTTATGAAATTCTTAAGGAAATGGATGGGTCTGGAGAATAACATCCTGAGTGAGGTAACCCAATCACAAGATAAAACACATGGTATGCACTCTCTGACAAGTGGTTATTAGCCCAGAAGATCGGAATACACAAAGTACAATCCACAATCCACAAGAAGCTCAGGAAGAAGGAAGATCAAAAATGTGGATACTTCAATCATTCTTAAAAGGGGGAACAAAATACCCATGGAAGGAGTTGTAAAGACAAACTATGGAGCAGAGACTAAAGGAAGGACAATCCACAGACTGCCCCACCTGGGAATCCTTCCTATATTCAGTCATCACATCCAGACACTATTGTGGATGCCAGCAAGTGATGGCTGACAGGAACCTGATATAGCTGTCTCCTGAGAGGCTCTGACAGTACCTGACTAATGCAGAAGTAGAGGCTCACAGTCATCCATTGGACTGAGCACAGGGTCCCCAATGAAGGAGCTAGAGAAAGGACCCAAGGAGCTGAAGGGTTTGCAGCCCCTTAGGACGAACATCAATATGAACTAACTAGTACCCTCAGAGCTCCCAGGGACTAAAACACCAACCAAAGAGTACACCTGGTAGGACTTACGGCTCCAGCAGCATATGTATAGGAGAGGGTGGCCAAGTCGTTCATCAATGGAAGAAGAGGCCCTTGGCCCTGTGAAGGTTCTGTGCCCCAGTATGGAGGAATGCCAGGGCCAGTAAGTAGGAACTGGTGGGATGGCAAGCGGGGCGGGGAGGGGGGGAGCAGGGGTTTGTTTTTGTTTTGTTTTGTTTGTTTATTTTTTTCTTTTTTTCAGAGGGAAAACTGGGAAAGGAGATATTGTATGACATGTAAATAGAGAAAATATCTAAAAAGAAAAAAAGAAAATATCTAAGAAAAAAGAAGAAAAAAGATCTGAAAATATAAGACAACTTTGCATACAAAAAATAAATTTAAAGGGAAAATGAAATTAAGAAATCAATTAAAGGAATATTAAATATTGCAAGAGGGATACAACAGAATACGTTATGGAGAACAGAGACAAAGATACAAAAATGAAGAATATAGACAGGGGCAAATAGAATACAGAGAGGAACACAACACCTATGTGGTTAAGTTCCCGAAGAGGAGGGAGACCTATGTGCCAAGATTTCAAAAATTATGAATCCTCTCAACCCAGGGCCATTCAAAGATTCATCAAATATAGAGCCACATAAGCAATGAACAGGATAGTTGAAAACATTTTATTAGATGTCAAAGCAAGTAAGAAGTATGTCAAAGGTCACAGATAGGTAGCTTTTAATACGCAAAGATGAGATAGGCAACTGGCTTCTCAATAAAAGCTAACAAATATAATAAATGCCTATAACTTCAAGTCATTTGTCAACAAATAACCTCTGTTAATGAAAATTTGTTACATAGAAAACTTAAAAATGGCTAGTATCAAACCATTTTGATAACCATAAACCATAAATCAAAAGAAAATTCCTCAGCATTGATAAAAATACATCAAAATAAAATTTAAAATGCTACTTTACAAAATAATCCAAATAATCATAATAATTTATTAGTCATAAAAAGCAAAAAAAAA